>JASFDH010001160.1:0-16560 GCA_036937195.1 Nidularia pulvinata
GTATAAATGGGAATAAACATGCAATTGTTAGTAAGTGAGGTCTGAAATACAAGCAAACTGAAAACCAGAACAAGAAATGGGCTAAGAATAACCCCCCAGTGTGAGAGAAAAGCCCAAGGATAAGGAAGAACAAGAGTAACAGGGATTTTGCCCCTGTTCTCTCACAATGCAATCTGCAGTGATGAGCCCATCTGCTCCTGCAATGTTAAGTCAGAGAGCATAGCAAATCTTGGTTCAGTTTTGAATTTATAAGTGCTAGCTATAGTTAGTATTTTGAGAGAAAGAACCACCCCATACCCTAATCTAAGAGAACAATGAATTGAATACCATATAACAAAGTCTAGGACTAAGTCCTTGAGTATTACTTGAGATTTGAAAAGTCAAGGGGAAAGGAAGACCATCCCTTTAGGCTTAATTGACAAAAAGTGCGAGATCAGGAGAAAGGAAGACCATCTCCTGGGATCCTTGCCTAAGGGCAGAAGGAAGACCACTGTACCTTAGAGAGTTAAAGAAGGAAAGGAAGACCATCCCTAATTATATTTAGAGAGACCATTGAGATTTACAAGGGAAGGAAGACCACCCTTGTGAATTTAGAGAGATTTGTATTGAAAGGGGAACTATCTACCCTTAGAATGAAGTGGCATTGCTAACTCTAGAGACAGGAAGACCATCTCAAAGAGTCATAGCTAGATAAGTGAAAAGGAAGACCATTCACTCTCTCTAGCTAGCATAGTGTCAGGCATCAATTTATTTTATCTTGAACATTTTGTATCGCATTTTCGAATACTATCTCATTTCAAACTTGCCCCCAACAAACTTGAGAGGTTGTGTCCAATCTGTAGGACAGTAAAATGATTTTATTGTCACATCTACCCTACAGAACACATTTCCTTTTCAACCTCAATTCACAATAGCCCTATCACACTCTAATTTGACTCCTAAAGTCTCACTCAGCAGACTAACTAGACAGTTACACATTAATCAACAAAAATTCAAGTACAATTGGAACTCTTCCTTCAATTTCAGCCACAAACTCTTTGTCTCAAAACTCTTCACCATCATGGTATTTTCAGATATTAGCTATGATATTTACAGTACTTACTGTTCACACATTCAATCAGGGCTCAATCCATCACATCTATCATTACTTTGTTCCTGAGGAATATGAGGAGGATGCTGTAAAATTCTGGAAAATGTGTCCTCTTCCAACTAGAGCATTCAATAAAAGAGCAATGAATAGTGAATCCAATGTGTTGATAGTTGTATTTAATAAAGACAGTATGTGTGCACCAATATTAAGCATATTACTATTCTAATGCAGTTTGATAGGGACAATTGTTTGTTATATAGAGGCGGAAGCATATACCAAAAAAGAAGCTCAAGTTGGAAAATTGCAAGTTGTTGAAAAACACCTCATACCTGTATATAGCTGTAATGGTATAATGCAAAATCATATATTTGCATATTAATATCATTAATCCAACTCATACAGGTCAAATTATACAATATATGAAACCTCTGTGGTAACAGGGATTCATAAAACTGCTGCTCCAGCAACATCAGACAAGGCAACAAAATCTGTTAAATTTGAACCAGTTCCTCCTTTGACAAAAGTAGGAAATTCAGATAGCTTTGATGTTGAAGGCTGGGATGGTTGGCCTGATGGTTCATTTGAGCAAGATTTTGATTTTGAAGCATAGGAGAAGACTGGCCATCTCTGCACCCACTGGGAAACAAAAGCTCTTGGGGGAGATCATACAGGTGACAAGGACTCTCTCACTTTGAAAAAAGGCAAATGCAGCACACACAAATGTGTGGGCATCATCCAATGTGATAATTCAGAATGTATAATTCTCATATGACCACAAACAACACCAGAAGGCAGATACAAGCAACCACAAAATAAATGCCCCTGTGGTGGAGAGCTCTCCTATGAAGACTGAAGTTTGCTTGTTTGTATAGATCTGGAAGAATGGAATTCACTTCAAAAATAATGGTTTCCATCATTATCCACATCTCACTCATATCCTGCATCTTTTGCCTCATGAGAAGGCCCACTTTGAGAAAATTATTTCTGCTCCTCCAAAAGTTGGTCCCCTAGGTCTCATTGTTGGGGTACCTTGCATTAATGGACCAGGAGAGTCAGTTGTTGATATTTCTGATGTCTAGCTCAATGCAGATCATGTTCAAAAGGAGAAACAAAAGGTCAAGAAGGACAGCATCTCAGGAGGTGAAGACTTTATGGAAGCATTTGCAGCATTCTGTACTAGTCACACAGGATTTGTCATTCATGCCCAGATCAGTCCTGTTGCTATCATTTGCCTTCAATCTCCTTTTATGGCTTCTCAACTTGTAAAGGATGCCTGACTTGATGGTTCCTTAATTGGACTTGTCACTGATGCAGCTCATGGATGGTGGAAGAAGCAAACTTATTTGTTAATTGTCACATCTTGTTATACACCAAAACTATACCAATGGGTTCCAGGCATTTTCTCATTCTCAAATGGACAAACAGCAGAACATTACAAGTTTCACTTTACTGCACTACTCCAGAGCATTGCTCATCAGGCAGAATTGCATACAATTGAAATTGTGGATCATACTTTTGCTGGAGTATGTGTTTTAGTCTTTTATGAAGCTATGTACTTATTTTTTAATTTTAGATTGCTGATTTCAGTGAAGCTAAATGTGTTGGGTTTGGTTTGGCATTTGTGCAATTCTGGTCACTCTGATTTGACAATACATATACTGTGGAATAATTAGAGGCAGCAGCACAGTCTTCATATTGAGAATGTACCCAGCATTTTTGTGCTGGAGTAACATGGGTGAACCATGTCAGTGGTGTTGTTCCTCCAGAACATTCCTGCAAGTTTGAGAGCATGGCACTCAAGTTGTTGAAAGCCTCAAATCATGATGAGTTTAATGAATAGTGTTTGAAGGTCCAGTCTCAAGACTGGAAAAAGACTGCAACCAGACCAGACTGGACTGCAAAAAGACTGGATCAGCAGTCTGGTCTTTTGATTTTGAGAATGAAAGACCACAGAAAATACTGGTCTTGTTGAACTAGTCTTGGAATTTAAGATCAGTATAAACTGACAGTTTTATAGCCCTAATGTACCCCTTCAAAAAGACTCCAAGAATGTTTTATTTGGTCAAATATTGGTTGAGAAATTAATGAAACTGTAAAATATTCACACAAAGTGTAGACTTTGCAGGATATTACAATAAAATATTTATTTCTTCACAAAATATAATGTTCTTGAGATCTTTTTAAAGCTTGATATCATGCATACAAATATTGTTAATAGATCCATGCTTCATATTCAGTTTTTTAGATTAAAAAACTGGTCTTTAACTGTTTAAGACTGGTTAAGACCAACATCTGGTCCAGACTGGTTCAAGTCCACATAAAACTGATGTAGACTGGTCTTGAGTGGTCCAGTCTGGTTTTTGGAGTCCTAGGACAGAGGTTGACCAGCCTTGGTCTTGGTCTACAAGCCTGGGAGTCAAAAGACTGGACTGGACCAGACTTTTAAACACTAATCTCTAGTCATGAAATAAATTGGCATTGGAAGTTCTAGAGATAGGAAGACCATCTCAATGAGCCAGTAGGTAGATTAGGGGATAGGAAGATCATCTGTTGCATTTAGCTAGAATATCATTGGACATCCTTTTCTACTATATCATGAGCTACTTTGTACAGCTTTTGAATATATATCATTTCAGACTTGCCCCCATGAACTTGAGAGGTTGTTAGCACAAGTGAGGGAGTACAGCAATTTTGTTGTGATTCTATCCCTACATATTACAGCCTCTTTTCAGGTGAAAAAGAAATAAAATAAAATAAAATAATTACAGAATAAGATAAAGACCAGGGGCTTGGGGGCAGCAGCCCTCAACAAGCTGAAATGCTTGCACTGGAGGAGTGGTGTGAGTGCATCAGCACTCACACTTGACAAATTACAGTGCTATGATAGGGCACAAAGCTCCACTCAGTAGAGGGGGGTCTGCAGTGGTCTTCCCTACATAAGAATCCCTTGTTCAAAATTGTCTTTTGAAACAATAAAAAATATAATTAAAAAATTCATGAATTTTGAAACCAATTTGAAACCTATCTCAGGACAAAGTTGAATTAATGTTGAGCTCTGTGAAGAGGAGGTATCTACAGAGATCTCCCCCACATAAGAATTCTCTATTACAAATAATCTTCTATGATAATAATAGATATTATTGTTAATGTTAAATATGCAATTGTGAAAAATCATTTTTGCAGTTGATCATGAGCACCTCAAGATCAAGTTAGGCTCCTCACAGCAGAGGTGGGTCTGTGAGGGATCTCACACATGCAAGAATTCCCTGATTAAAATACTATTCTGCAAATTCATGATGAGAAAATCCTAAGTCTTTATTTTTTTGAGCAATTCCTTCTATTTATTTGAATGGGACTACCTATGGAAGAAACATTTCATTACAATAAATTATAATATTTTATATTGGAATGTATAGATTCTATTGCACTTGACACAACCAAGTGGAGGTGTTATAACTTTCCTTTACAAGTAACCTGCTATGCAATGCCTTTTTCTTATTTAGAACAATGATCATATGAGTAGTTATATTTAGACTAGCCAGTAGTAACAGTAGTTATACTTAGTATATTGTGCACAGACCATCATAGATTACTATTAGTAGTACTCTGTACTCTGGTCTTGCTCTCTAGCTTGACCTAGGCAAATATAGCCTCAGTGACATCTTTGCTCAACTCCTTGAACCCAGAACCACTTAAACCTCTTAGACCTAGTCTAAAGGCTCCTCAGAACCTAAGCTTCTCCTAGAAAGAGACTCAGCAACTCAACAGCTGTCCTTTAGAAGGAAGCATGTTTTATCTGAACCCCTGAACTTCACTTTGAACCTATGAAGGCTCAACTGCCGTAACAGGAGGCTATAACTTTTTTACAGCAATATATTTTCATCAGTGGTAAATTGGATATTGTAAAGTACTTCAATGACCATCCTTTGTAAAAATATTGAATTGTAAAGGTCAGAAGTAGAAGTAAAACATATCAGAGTAAAATCATGCATAGAAATTGTATTGTATAGTGAGCATCAAATGAAATAAAAATTAGTTCAGAGTTTAGTGCTGAGCAGAAATGGTTGGAAGCATATCAGAAATATGGGAGGATGTCAGAAAGGTGTTATAATGATTAAGCCTTTGTTAAAGGTTCATGGCAAAGTTCATTGGTTTCTAGTTCTGAATCTTTGTCTAATAGTGGTGAAACCATGTATTAGGTTCTTGAGTTCAGGGTAAGACATGCTTTCTTAGATAAAGGACAGCTGTCAAGTCACTAGGTCTCTTTCTAGGAGAAGCTTAGGTTTGATAAGCCTCTAGACTAGGTCTGAGAGGTTTGAGTATTGTTCTGGGTTCAAGGGATCTGAGCAAAGTCGTCACAAGGCTGTATTTGCCTGGGTCAAGCAGAAGAGCAAGACCAGAGTACAAAGCACCACTTATAGTAATCTATGATGGTCTGTGCACAATATACTAAGTATAGCTATTGCTACTTATTGGCAAGTCCAAATATAACTACTCATGTGATAACTGTTCTAAATAAAGAAAAGATGTTGCATAGCAGATTACTTGTATAGGAAATTTGTAACAAAAAGTGTCAGAAGAATCATGGCTGTGACAGATTCAAGAGATATTGTCCTCCAAATTTTGTGATTTTGAGGGGCTAACTTCTGTACTCCTATCAAAAACACAATATTTGGCAAATTGTGACACTCATAGCTCACCAAGAACTAGATATTTTTTATGATCTAACTTTTGTTGTGATATGCTCATTAGTGACCATCATATATAATTTTCGTGCTATGGAATTATTTCTTGTAAACCTCAATTTTTGCATTTTTACAGTTTTCTACCTTCTGAGCTCAATTTTCACTTCCACAAATTGGTCTTTTAAATAATATACTTACTATTATTCTCTACAATTTCTGTTTTATTCATAACGAAAATATATTGTTACTCAAAGTTATAGTAAGCTCAGCCCATGTGCTTTTTTTTTGCATGCACTGTACAAGCAAAACAAATAACTAAATTTTGAGATCCATTTAAATTGCATGCAACGCTACAGATGTCTTGAACTATGATTACTCAGGAGTACGAAGCGCGACAGGAGTTCAAAGGACTTCCGCGACCGCCATGGCCCTCGCAACAACTTATGAGAGAACAAGAGCAAGATAATGGATGTAGGATACCAAGTTATGTTCACATATAATCGTAGTTTTTCATAGCCACGCCCCAGGAAAGAAGGAAAAGAGAACATAAAATACAATGCATAAGATGTCTAGTAGCAGTCGCATCAATCACTATCTCAGCAGTGCCTTTCTTGCCTCCTCACCCGCTTTCCTTGCACTTGCCAGCGCCGGACGCGCATTCCCTTCTCCTGCAGAAAAAACAGCTTCAGAAACTGAGTGCGAACGTCGCCCCACATTTGCATTATTTGCTGCTGCCACAGCACGCAGCATATTTCCGGTGCTTGGACGTTTCTTGGGACGTAGGGTACCCAGGGGCGATGGTGCAGCTGATGAAGCTGCATTGATAGAAGTAGAAGTCGAGGGGGATTTGGCCATCGCCGTCGGTGCTATCGCTTTGTCGAACTTCGCTGCTGGCAGAGGTGCTTTCACCATAACCCCCACCGACGCACCCCTGTCGGTCTTCTTCAGAAACGGGCTTGGGAGGTTCTCTTCGTCAGTGAGATCATATAATGCGGGCGGGATTACTTGGGACATTGAGGTGGTAGTGGAGTGGAGGTGTGGGTGGGGTAGTGGCTTAGGGCAATGGGGTTGGGATTGGGATTGGGATTGGGATGATGAGGAGAAGGATGGGTTGCTCGGGGATGACACTCCAATGGGGTCGGATGTAGATATGAGAAGAGTAGCTGCACGCACTGGCGCGTTGCGTACGCCGGCAGTGCGGATGGATGGGCGTCGGATGCGCGTGGGTGGCGGGGGAGCCGTTGATGTAGATGACGAGGATGATGACGCCTCATCAGAGGCATGCTCAATCCCTTTCTCCTCTCCACCTTCCAGCTCTCTCTCTTTTTCCTTTTCTTTTTCCTTTTCCCTTTCCTTCTCCTTCTCCTTCCTCGCACTCGGACTTGGAGGCGGACTATGCACCCTCCCCCCGTCCCCCCCTTCGCCAAAGTCAAAAATCTTCGCGAAGTTGAGCCCAACTCGTGGCGATGCATCAAAAAGGCTCTTGACCTCTGCAGATGCCTCCGCTGATGCTTCGAACAGATTTGCGACCTCACTATGGGCCGGGGTTGCGAGTGTTTCTCCTGTCGCTGTGAGAACGACACCTTTCATCGCGGAAGGCATGAAGTCCGTGAAGGCAGGACGTGTGATAGGAGTCGCTAGCGGGGGAGGCGGGCGTGTGGTGCTGGGTTTGGGCGTGGGCTGGAGGCGCCGTCTATATGCTGCGGGGGTGTCCTCCACGCCGATGACGTTCTTCACATCCTCCAAAGGGGCTTTTAGGGTCTTCCCGATCCCTGCCCACGAGTACCCATCAGTATAAATGTACACACATGCCGATGAAAATGGAACGTACTTCTCCCGGCTACGGCTTCCTCCCAAGCCCTCACCCTTTCTTCCAGCTCCTTCCTAAGTGTCTCTACGCGCCCCTCCTCCTCCAGTACCTCGATCTCTCTCCTCGCAAGCCACTCCGCCCGCTCCTCCACGACTTTAATACTCTCCCCCACCTCTTGCCTAACCTCGGCCTCCCGCGCTGCCCACGCGGCACATACCTCGGCCTCGCGCTTCCGTACCGCACCCATGATCTCTGCCTCCCTTGCCTCCTGCGCGGCAGCGACCTCTGCCTCGCGCGCGTGCACTAGCACCCGCAGCTCTGCCTCGCGTTGTGATACGGCGAGGTGAACGGCGTGCTGAACATGATCCTTGAGGGACTGAAGCTCGGCATCCTTCTGGGATAGGAGCGCGGCAACATGGCCTTCCTTCTGCCGCAGGCACGCTTCGCGCGCAATAAGCTCCTGTTCCCTGGCGAGGAGCGCCTCTTTGTGCCCCTTTACAGAGGTGAGCCTGAGGGGCAAGGGTTAGTAGAGGTCATGGAGCAGAAGACAAGGAAGAGGAACACACATCTTCTCTGCCTCGTTCATCTTGGCCGCTAGCTCGAGGCGCTCGGTCTGAAGAAGCTGTGCCGCAGAGGGACGCATTGCTGGCTAAAAGCATGTCAGCAATTGATAAAAAAAGTAAAGGTGGGAAGAAGTGACAAGGACGGTGGAAATGGAAGGAATACAGGAAAGCACAAGGAATACAGGAGACCCACGTTCAGGTTCAGCATTGACTTGATGGTGTTTGCGAGTGCCTGCGAGTACCCTCGGGGAAGGGGCGGTATGCGGCCATTTCTATGTAAGATAGTCAGTCACTCGCTATCACTTGGTCAAACAAGAGGAAGGAAAGAACGAGAAGGAATTTCACAAGCAGCGAAGGACGCTTCGATCACATAGGTTACAAAAAATGCTCACGGAGCGCATCAACCTCTCGCGCAGCCTTGAACGGTTCTAAAAACTGGCAGCAAAACTTGAAGGGGCTATCAAGAGCAGCATACCCCTTTCAAACACTGGCATCACAACACCAGGCAGCGCCACAACTAAGTGTAATGTCACAATATCGGAGAGAAGATACCTGAAAGTGTCGGGAAAGTAGTAACACGGGTCAAAGGATGACTATGAAAACAATATCGAAGAGTATAAGCAGCATCACCGTGCCAACGAGTCCAAAAGAGCATCGGATCGATCAATGAGGAACATGATTAGCAAGTATAGCACAAGCGGTATGGTGAGGAGCGGCGCCAGACAAACGTAGCGCCGTCAGGATGAAACAAATTGCACTGTAACGCCGAAAAGAGCATCATAATTCCCAAAGAAAGAGGAACATCCAACGCCCATCACAAGTGGCCGACTCACCTAATACAGATACTCAGCTCCGAATGTGTCCTCGCCTCGTGGAAAGGCGGCTTGAGCGCGCAGAGTTCGTATATAAGGCAGCCGAGGGACCAGATGTCAGACTTAGAATCGTAGGCCTTTTCTTGCATGAGTTCGGGGGACATGTAGTAGGGCGTCTGTGGAAGAAGGGAGCGTAAGCGAATGGAAAAGAAATAGGTGCGAAGGACGGAAGGAGGATATAAAGGGAGACGGGAACTGAGAAATAACACGATATTGGGAGTGAAAGACGAGGGCAGGTGTGCAGACGAGGAAATTAAGGAGAAGGTGGGTGGGGAAGGATCTCAGAAAGTAGGTATGTGAAGGTGGAAACAAGGAAGGTGTGTACGTATAAAGGGAAGGACGACCAAGGGAAGAGTGGGGAAGATAGGAAGGAGTCAGGATACAGTAAAGTGGGGAGAAGAAACGCCGAAGCGGGAAAGTTGGGAAAAACAAAGGCGGGGGGAGGGAAAAAGGAGGGGGTAGAAAGCGAAGACGGCAAACACACGGACGTGGGAGATGGAAGTAATAACAAACAGGATACGAGTAGAAGGATACAGAGGAAGAAGTAGGAGGAGAGGGAGAGAGGAAATAGTAAACGATACAGAGGGAGGGGAGAAGAACCGCCGATTAGGACGACCAGAGGGACAAAGCGAAAAAGAAAGAGAGAAACAGTAGTGGGAGGGAAATACGCACTCCGACGTAGGTGTTGGCGAAGCTTGCCTGTGAAAGTGCCTTGGATAGACCAAAATCTCCTAACTTGACGGTATGGTTCTCGTCAAGGAACACTGTATTTCCATCACTTAGATCACGCGAATGGAACGAGCCAAGAGCCGAACAGACCATTATCCGGCTTCAAATCACGATGCAGAATCTGCGGCCTCCTCTCCTTCCCATCTCCCTCCGCACCTGCACTCCATGTCACGCTTCCCGCACTGCCGCTCCTCGCGTGGCCCCCATTCGGATGATGACAATGCTGCAGCGCAAGGAGGATCTGGAAGAAGTACCCCCACACGACGTCCTCCGGGATCGCGCGGCCCTGTTTCGTTGCGTGCTTGATGACGGTAGAGAGGTCGCCGCCGCCACAGTACTCCATGAGGATGTAAAGAATGCCTGCATCACGATCAACGAAGCGGTCGTGGTAGCGCACGATGTGCTCGTGGTGTAGATCTTTCAAGATATTTCTGCAGAAAAATAAGAGTGGTATTGAAGAAAAGACGCGTCTAGAACGTACACTTCTGCCACAATCTGCTTCCGGTCGCGCTCGCTCATGCGCTCAAAGTTGAGCTCCTTCCGCGCAAATATCTGCCCTCCGTAACATGAGACTTTGATCACATATCTCAAGGACACATAGAAACTCACCAAACCATCCGATTTCCTGCGCACCTTGCGAATAATGCCAAACGACCCATTCCCGATGACGTCCAGCGACTCGTACTGATCAAGAAACGGCGACGACGAGGTTGACATGACGCCGCTCTTCACGTTGCAGCGCGCACGGAAGATATAATGAGGGTATGTGGGTATTGAAGAGTTGGGGTATCGAAGCCACACGTGGTGAAAAGGAGAACGCGTCAAGTCGTGAGGGGTCTAGCGACAAGCGGAGGAGGTGGTTGAAACGAACATTGATTTGGCGCTCCGAAAGCCGAGCCGATTGTTTGGTTCGAAAGGGTTTGCAGAGAATTCCCACGGTTCAGTAGCCGCCGGGCGCTTCCACGGACTACGGCTCGACGTAGTCCCGATTAATCCTCGAGGTTATTGCATGTAGACAATGTATCCATAATCTCTTGTATCGTCATCTGGTTTAACAGTATGACCGTTCGAAGTTGACACAAAGTTAGACGGAATACCTTCAGCTATGAAATACGGTAGTCGAATTCGAGATAGGGTCAGCTTAACATAATCTTCGCAGATTGGGAGAATTGGCCCAAAACCATGGCCCATCTCAGGGTGTACAAAGAGATCCTCGAATATAACATGAGTGTCTAGATCGTCTATGTGCGACGAAAAGTGGATGCCATTAAGGTTCATGTTGGAAATTCATCCGGCACAACCGTGAACTTATTAGAAGGGAAATATCTCGGACTTTGTATAGTAGCATAAAAGGACCTCTATAGGAGGACTTATAATTAATCAGTTCATTCTCTCATTCACTGCACGACCTTGATTCACAATAGTTCAGTGCTCTATACTTTGGTATCCCACGCAGATTTGCAGCAATAAAGTCAGCAAGACAAAGTGGCACCAATTTTTAGCTATGGGTATAATCGAACAATGTGTTGAGAATGCTTTTCACCTCGTCTGACTTCATGTAACCATGTACACCCTCGTAGATACCGAAGGAAGCGAACAATGGTCGCGAAGCAGATCGAGAAAGTCAGATATCTACGTGATCTCGATGAGGATATAAGCCTCCCTCGTATCTCCGGATTCCAAGAGAAGATCATAGGTCAGGAATAGAGAGAACCAATTTCCTCCATCGACAACATATTTAGGCTAGGAGCGGCGAGTGTACCCCTGTGGGATCGATATACTTTTCTAGCTCCATTGTCACCAGTAATATCAACCTCCGAATTTCCATGAGCATACATCGTATGGGAGATAGCATTGACTTGACAGCTACCACGAGCTTCGGTGAGCTCTTGTGTAAGACGACCGAGAGGTTTCATGGCCTCATGGATCTTAGTGTTCTACCTCGAGAATCCACAAGTAATGCCTCCGAGGAAATAGTAGCAAACGCGACGCCATGCACGAATCTACTTAATATCGTGTCTTGCTCATGCGAGTTCACCTAGGTAAACCCTTGACATCGACGGCTTTATAATGTGATGAGAATTACAAATTTGATGAGAATTACAAATGTGATGTATTGACAATGCATATCGGAGGCACATGGCTTCTATTCGTTCAAGGTCCAATATTTTACCTTGGCATTGCATTTTAGACGTAAAGTGTCGCTTATTGCCGGCTACGAAGCGAAGGCTGAACATCGCCTATCTGATTCCCAGTCACGGACAAATTTCTGTTCCTCATTCGACTGTGTAGTACCTTAAACACATCAGCCTTGCTGCATAAATGTGCTGCTGCTCTCTTCTTGTCCGCACAACTCAACGTATTCTCTTGTATCTTGTTTTTTTGTTACAAAATGGCAGAAGACTAGTATTTAGCATTTTCCTGGTCAATGGATGTGTTCCTGTATCCATTCAAACCATTTTCAGGCCATTTAAAGGTGAAATTTTTTTTCAAAACTATCTCGCCGCCGATTTTGCCGTTGTACAAAAGTGGTTTTGACTAAGTTCATGTCCCTGCCCTCCGGCATCCCACATTCAAATGAGCGTGGACTTGAACAGGTAACACAAGATACTTGATGAGGTCTTCAACTAAGTAGTCTGACCTGACAGTATCCGTTACGGAATGAGGCTTCCGGATCAACTTCGAGCCTCAAAAAGCCTATGCGACAAAAGTACTGGTTATCATTGACAGAAATTCATTAGTGTGATGGGGAATGCCAAGACTATGTAGCTTGACTAACGGACGAATCAATCCCGTTTCTTCCCATTACCATCTCGAGTTGCGCAGATGTTTTCCACCTTCTGTGGTTCGTTAGATGAAGGAAAATGACACTGCAGGAATTAAGATGCATCAGATAAGTTTAAGAGAATCGGATGGACATCAAGCTAGTGACAACATGGGATGCTTTTCACTGACAGGAAGCGCTCTTTGCCTGGATCATTATCAATGGCCCCAAATACGTCAGTTATGTATGTAAATGGGGTTTGATAGTAATTAGCCCATAGATTCCAGAAAGCATGACGTGTATTGGCCCTCTAGGATCGGCACTCGACGTAGAGAGCCCATGACGTTTGGAGCTCACTGCTTGCTACATATTGCACCGAAGTGCGACCTTGGGGTAACGTGCAACTTGACAATACGAAACACACTGGCGTAATTGGCCCAAACTCGTGAGTGCCTGTGAGTGCCAACGGAACAAAATCATGCGCATGCCACTCAGCATGCAATAGTCTGGTGGCCCGCACCTGCGTCGGTTGCCCACACCCCGTACCCGTTTCGGCGAGGCCTGGACGATGTGTCGTCGTTGTGCTTGCATGATCAACAAGTGCGGAAGGTAAGAGAAACGGTTCCGGTCCAACCGTGTGAGCGATCTATCTGAACATGTTGATTGGCTTCTCATCACGTGACAACATAAATTCGTCATTTTCGCTGACAGGCACGGTCAACGGATGAATTGGCACTGGAACGGTTAGGCAGGGTTAGCCTTCGGTAGCGCCGTCACCACAATGTCGAACCCCTGATCACGACAAGGACCCCGCCTCGGGCGACTGTGGTCGGGGTATTGCAGTCGTCTGACTGATCGAATGGAACAGCACATATAATGGGCCTCTCGGCAGAGACGATGTCAAATATCTTTTCCTCTCACCGTCGCAGATCCAACGTCTGAGACATCTGAGCCGTGTTGGTAAGTTACTTTCGTTGTCTCACCCTTTAGATAGTTATTTAAGTTGGCGGGCCCAGATCTTTTCATCGACATCAAACTATTGGCACTGAAATAGCGGATATGTCTCAATCAACCATTCGCACTGCCTCAGCATCCCAACTATCTCTCCCGGTTCCGAACACTAGATCGAGCAGTTCTCTCAAGAAATCAGTACAACCTCATGCAAACGTCACCCCTTCTCAATCGCAACCTTCACTGTCGAACGCCGAAGCAATAGTGGCGCGCAATGCGTTCCTTAAAATCTTCGTGGGGGGTGCGTTCATGGTCATCATTTTGATTTTCACCATTTTCCCTATCTTCTGGGGTTCGCTGTGGAAGACCCCAGAGTATAATTTGCATGGATGGATAGTTGTAAGTACTCTTTCGTCCATTCAATACTTAGGCCTGATTAACGCTTTCTGACAGGATTTCGATGGTGGTGTTGTTGGAGAAGTTGTCACCAAAGCTCTTCTATCTTCCTCTTCGACAGGCAAGATTACATGGACAAACGTGACTGCCAGCAACTTCCCACTTGGACTAAGTCAGCTGGAAAATGTAGTGGTGGACGAAAACACATGGGTCGCGGTTACCAGTGCGTTTCCTTGCACTTTCTCAAACACTCAAATTCACGTTGTTTGTTTTCTAGTTAACAAGGGAACTTCTGCGCGCTTATCCGCAGCTTTAGCGATCCCGAACGCCTCGTATGACGCTTCTGAAGCCATCACAGCGTTCGGCGTGGAAGCAAGGAACGAGAATGCATTGTATGTTTCAGCTCGATGGCATATGCATATATTGAAATTTACATTTTCTTCATTTCAGCCGCAGCATCATCCTTCCAACTGTAGAAGCCTCGCTTCAGGCAATATCGACACAGTTCGCGCTACAAAATGCGAAAAACATTCCTTCTGCGAATGTTGCCGCACTCCTTATGACTTCTCCCCAAACCCTCGTTACCCCAGTATCGTATACGATTCGTAATCTTGTTCCTTTCGACGAGCCTGTGTAAGTCCTTTTTGATATCCCGTGAATTATGCATCTAATATAAGCACCTGACAGGGCTACCGCTGTAACTTTTGTTGGGCTGCTTTATCAACTCATTCTGTCGTTCTTTGTCGTGGCAAGTCCTTCGACACCTGACATCCGTGGTATTTCGCTGATCTTCAGCACTATTAGATGATCGGCAATACAGCACGCCACATGTCAGGCTTCGACCGGCACCTCTCTTTCCGTGCTCTATTGAAGCTGCGGTTCGCATCCGTTTTTGGGGCGTATTTCATTATCTCGGTTAGTACTTCACTGGCGACACACACGAGGATCAAGGGAACTTATTGATGCGTTTCTCGCTTGGTGATAGCTATTCTATTCACTACTGACCGTCGCGTTCCAACTTGATTTTACGCGCAAATTCGGGAGGGGTGGTTTCCTGGTCTTCTGGATGTTGCAATATGTGGGGATGTTGGCTGTGTATGATCACAAGACTGCTGCGTTACATTACATTCCTGACCCATCATCTATCTAGCGGCTTGGCCTTGGAGTCCATGATCACCCTCCTCACGGCATCGTTTATCGCCTTTTTCATGCTTACATGGATCATCAGTATGTTCTTTGTTTGCCAAACCCTCCTCGTTAATTCACTTTTTTTTATAGCAAATGTCTCCGTCTGTATTTTTCCTATCGAGACTTTGCCTCGTGTCTTCCGCTACGGTTATGCAGCACCTTTTTACAATGTCTCCAAAGCTGTGCGCACCATAGTATTTGGCACGAAGAATAATGGTTCGTGTTTGATTATTGTCCTCGTTATGGCAAAGGCCACTTACCGACCTTTGATCACAGTTGGTGTTAACTTTGCCATCCTCATCATTTGGATTGTTATCTCGTGTATCACTCTTCCACTATTCCAGTGGTTGATGACCAGGAAATCCACGAGGAATTCGAACGAAACCCAAGAGGCATACGCAGAGAAAATGCAGGAAGTATGATGGACGATCAAGACGACAGGAATTATTTGAAAGCTAACCACTTGACAATAATATATGTATGACTGTATATAATACGTAGTCCATAATCTAAGAAAGAAGCTGCAAATAACGAACAAATGGTATATATAATGGTTGTGTGAAGTCAGATTGTAAAACAGGCCGAAAGAGTTATTGAGAAAGGAGAACCAAAACTCGATGAATCGTTGAAACGAACTTGGACCTTTGCAATTTACAGTGTGTATTTTCAATTTGAAATACTGAAGCTCGAAGCTTGAAATTAAAGCTTCGAATTTTGAAAATTTAAAGCTTGAAGCCCTTGAAGGGCGAAGTAATCGTACGGCAAATGTCCGGCTCAATCATCCGATGCCTGAGGTCCCGACTCCGGACTCCTAGGATTTATTAATATTAAACCGTTGTGATCTTTGTCAGGACCCGTGTTTTTTGTAACACTATGCTGTCATTGGGCAATTTTGGCCCAAGAGCTTTTAGACCTCCGCAATTCCCTTACGACTCATCAATCTGATGTTTGAGGACCTAATCTGTGCCTAATGTCATAGCACAAATGCCTCGCCGGTCAGTCGAGCTTGGCCTATAGCCATCAGGAAAACAAGGTAAAATGGATCTAGGTTTATATAGGCAGATTTACACTGAGCTCAAAAATAATTGGTATCATATATATGTTTATTGCACATCAATATTTAATGCGGTCTCTGATACAGTATTGTTTGTGAAAATAGCAAGGAGAGTCAGTATTTCAACAAAGCTCAGAGGTGAAAGACTTTGGTTTCATGACAATTGTAATCAATCTTGCAATGACTGTAAAGTGTTATAATGCTTTATCAAATTCCTGGAAATACATGTCTTTTTCCATGGTAATTCAGATATTAGTAGGCTTCTGTCATATCCCATTCTAGCCGTCACTTGTCACCATCCTGTCACACCACCATTTGCCACAAACTCCAAGTCTTCGCAGCTGAGCTTCAGCCGTGTCGGCCACACCTCGGCCAATAATATGTTTCAGGTATTACCTACTAGTCTTCATTTTCTACTAGTCTCCATTTTCTACTAGTCTCCATTCTCTACTAGTCTT
>JASFDH010001161.1:0-16552 GCA_036937195.1 Nidularia pulvinata
TGACTAAGTACAGTTCTATCAGACTCCTAGGACAATCCTAGGACAGTCCTAGGACAGTCCTAGGAGTCTTCTAAGACACCTCGGAGTCCGCTAGGACAGGTGGGGGACAGTAAAGTACTGCAGGTGGGGAATCATGCTATTATTTGGTATTTATTGTAAGTCTTTGGAATACTGAACAAACATGAAATGGCCTTGCAGTAAAATCCTGTTATTGTGAAGAATTATACAAATGGATTGTGTATACAAAAATTATTAAGATGCTCCAATTCAGATAAAACTAAGGTATTGCTATATCAAAGTCTTGAAATAAAGGCTATATGGAGATTATAGGTAGCAACTTTTCAATGCCTTATATAAGAGAACAAGGCCTTATTGGTAATATTGCACTTTTAGCTGGGTTTCATTTCTCACTGGAAATATCTTTTACATTAAATTTTTGTGATATGATCATACTAGATTCATACATATTCCTATTCCTATTCTTTTTTCTCTATTTTTATTTCATTTTGGGGCTGACTGATATTGTTACCTGCAGCTTGTGAAGTCCTTGAATGGGTGTTTATTGCCAACCCTGACAGTGAGCAGATTTCGCTGGCAGCTGTTAAGCTGGAAGCTGAGAAGGGAGGGATCAACATTGCTTTTGGGTTGGTGATTTGTGATAGAACTGTTGCTAATACTGAAAGAGTACTTGTTTTTCATTACCTTTCACCTTGTTCAACTTGTATACTAATATGTTCCCTTTCAATTGAACAATGTATCGTGTCCACCCATTGTTATGGGTTGGTCACATGCCAGCAGTCTTCATTGTCCACCTGAGTTTGAAAATGTCCTGACAAGCTTAAATAGCAAAACAGGCAGTGCTGGTAATTATCAACACCTGTTGACCTTTTTTGCATATGCTCTTCCCTTCCAGCTATCTTTAATGCCTCACCCTTGCTCCACTCAGTTGAGACAACACACCCTAACCCTAACCCTACAGTGGATGACTGTACTAGGGCTCAATCCACAATGTCTTACTGGGATACTCTAATTGCTCAGTGTCCCATTGGCATAGGAACATCACATTTTGCTTGTTTTCGAGATAGGCTGAGGAGTGATTTTCAATTCAAGGGGGGATAAAAGAGGGTTGCCCTCCAGTGTTAGTAATAATTGCAAGCCTGCCAGATTGTGCAAAAAGCTGATTAGTCAATCCCATTTTATATCTTACACTCAGGTTTGTTTCACATATTTACTTATACAGGGTCATATTTACTTATGCAGAGTCTTGTATAATTGATTGTACATCAGTGATTTTTGTCGTCTATTTAGTTTAGCCAAACAATGTGACAAACAGACCGAAGATCAGCGAGATAAGCATTGAAGGTTGTTGATGGCATGTTATCAGGTAATCTTGACATTGCTGCGCTCTGTCAGAAGATCATGACTCTCAAGCCAAAGGTAGTATCCAATGTCAAGGCACGGTGTCACAAATATGCCGGGAAAATGCCTCGCAAGAGATTGTACTTGTGTTCAAAAGAAAAAGTCGTAATAGCATTTGTTTTCAATATGACTAATACTAATGAGCGTCAATGCGCCAGTGATTATTAGAAATGGATACGGGGCACTCGGAAAGACTTTCTGAGAGCATGGGCGGTCTCATCTAACGGTGTTCCAGCGTCTTCCAGAAGGATGCTAGCTGTTTGGTTGGATGGAGATGTAGGGAACAAGGTGCCATTTACCGGACACAACGTGTCTGGAGGTGGGAGTGTTCCGTTTTGGAAATATTTCTGCACGAAGCTGAGTGTGCACGCGCTAGGGATGGCGAACGATGTGTGCTGAAATGAGTTTTATTAGTTCTAAGTGTCTTATATCAGCGAGTTTGAATTGCTTACACCTGGAGAATTTTGAGTAAGGAGAACCGAACCAGGGAAATTATGCGAAACCTTCTTTGCGCTAAGGAATAAGGGAATATTAGATGTGCTTCGCTGAGAGGCATCAGAATACGCACGCAGAAAGAGGTGTTACAGGATCTGTAATGATAGCATCATTGTATTAAACCATGATTATTGACGACAGCTGAAGCAATTACCTGCGGTATTTCCTATCATCAAAATCGGGAAACTAGTATTTCCCGCGATTGGACCTGAAAAATGTTGTGGATGTACCTTCCAGCCACTGAATAACCGAAATAGAGTTATTCCAGTACACTAAGAATTATGCGGAAAACTTACGAGCACTGAACGGTAAAAGAAGCCAGGATCGACGAGAAGCTAGATGTATTCTTCACGCTCTGATAATACTCCTCCAATGCGCTGACACTATTTTCTACCTGTGCACCATCGCCACAAACTATAGCAAGCTGAGAATCCTTGGAGGCAACATTCACGCCATTGCCAGTGAAGAGCGAACTTGCACCACTCAAATTGGCCAGGATTTCTGCCAAGGGCTGGAAAGAGTCGTATGGAGTGTAAAGGGCAGAGAAGGTCACCGCTTGCACGGCAGTGAAATCGGCCAAACCATATCCGGTAGAAGAGTTCGTGTACACAGGAACTGGCTGCATCCGAACGGAATTCAATATATCGTGGTACTTTTGAGCAATGGCGACTGAGCTGTTCGCATAGAATGCGCAAGCTTCTGGGCCGGCTGAAAAGCACCCATCGAAGAAAAATTTAAGAGTCTTGTCAGTATCCAAATCTTCTTTCGTCCAATGGGCTGTGGGGATGATTGATTAACGTAATCATTCAATTCGAACCATTGGAGATGGTAAGCTTACTGGCGTAGTAACCGTCCATATCCACCACACCTAACGGCGATTAAAGAGTGATGGCATGAGTTCATGATTCATTAATACGGCAAGTGAGCGTACCATCGATAACCATGCGTCCAACTCGATCCTGGAGAGCAAGGGTGTCACCTTAATTTAGAGCATTCGTCCATGTTAAAGCTCACTGGAAACATGGCGGCAAAGGTTGCCCCGAGCACCGATCCATACCTCAAATGAAGGAGTAACAAATATCTGTAAGCTTTAAACAAAATATGTTCATGCTGCTGTTACTCACGAAATACCCCAGTATTGAAATTTATCACGTCCGTGCGCCTCTACGATCTGCAACATATCCTGGGAGACTTTATCAGTGGTAATATAGTTGAGTATCCCACTGTCCCGATCTTTTGCCAAGCGTCCCAGAATTTGAGATTTTGCCCAAATATGAGAGATAGCGTCTGGCGAAGACGCGACATTCGAATCTTCCAAGTAATTCCATTCGTCGCGTTCCACATCCGACTTAAAGAATGTCGCATTGGGAGTCGACCGGCTAACACCTACCATTCTGTCGATAACCAACCACTGTGAGAAAGAGTGAACACGGTACCTCGAGGGTCAAAGCCTAAAACATCAAAACCATCTCCCAGAATAGCGCTAAGATGTTTCCCAGATTGCAGAACGGTATCGACACCGCTTCCGCCGGGACCACCCGGATTGAAGAGTACAGGCCCGCGGTATGCTGGTGTACCGGCAGTAGAAGCGGGAATTCTAAGCAAAGCGAGGGCTGCCGAACCGCCATTAGGCTCGGAGTAGTTCAGGGGGACCTGTTCCGACGGCATCAATAGTATGTACTGCACAGTCTATTTGGAGAAATGTTTGTAGATTCACCTTCAAGCGAGCACATTGAGTACCTGAATAGCAATTTACCCATGTAAGATTCACGCTTGGCGCAATCTATTAGAGAGAACCATGATCGGGCTCAGCATCTTCGGGATTGAAAAGCACATAGAATAGCATACCGAGTCCCAGTCAAAGGTATCCTGTGCATAGACGCTCTGACCGATGGAGGAGAGTAGTCCCTCTGGCAAAGAAAGTGCTGCTGCGAATAAACATAAGAGAATTTGAACTGGCAATTTAACAATATAGCACGGCGACATGGTGATCAGGTCCACCCAAGGTGCTGTCCATTTTATATGGTGGGTTTCTTAAAATAACTGCAATCAAAGAAGTATTCTGGTAAGCATCGATATTTTGATTCACAAAACGATTTACTTACTTCAATCTGCACGTTTCCATATAAGTGACGTCACTGCGATTTATTTTTGATGGCTATCTGAGAAAAAATATTGATTTTAGACTATCGTCGTATGAATCTTGGTAAAAGCTCGCGCATCAGTATTCGGATGTGTTTCGTTTTAAGGGTTAAATATGTATCTTAGCAGCGAGTGGAGTACACCATCAAGAGATGCGCCCGTATTTTCACTTGAGCTTTTCTAAAACTGTGCCGTTGTATAAACAGGCGCAGTACATAAGTACCATATGTTTAGCCGTTGACAAGAATCATTTATAGAATTCGTACTGATCGTATCAGAATGAATACGACCATATAGACTTCGGGGCTCCATCCAAGTGTGAATATATCAGTGGAAGAGCGATCGAAATACGACGCACGGACAGGCAACACCGGAACTGGTGCCGCGGTGGTGTGTTGAGCGAGAAGTGATCAGGGGCATCGTGGAAGCACAAGCACAAGCATTACCGAGATAAGGGATTCAGACGTACCTGTGGTTGAAAACGTTGTGGTAGATTATGCTTCGACATTCCAGTATATCATAGAAATACTTACTCATTCATTTACTCACATATTACTAATCACCGAGGACATTTATCATCGTTCTCAAAGTATGTAGAATAATCTAATTAGATTGTACTTAGTATAAAAGGCCGTCATTAGGACGACGAATATTCATTCTATTATCCATCATTTACACTGCGCACATTCAATAGGTTATGGGCCCCGAGCCGTCATAACTTTATCAAAGAATTACTTTGCTCTATACTCGCCCTCTTATCTTATCACTCACTTATAACAGTAACTCAGAACAATGTCGGACGAATACACATCTGGATCTTACCGGATGGAGATGCTGAAGGCCCACAATTGGATGCCATGGAAGCGACGGATGTTAGCTGTGCTTTGGGACCTTGGACTGGAGAAATATATTGCAAAGGATGCAAAAGCTCCAGAATCAGCAGACCCAGCAAAACCAACAAAAGAGGGGATAGAGGCACAGAACAAGTGGAATTCTGGTGATGCAAAAGCACGTACCAGAATAGAACTTGCAATCGGGGACTCGGAGATGATACACATCAGCAGTGTCACGACGGCCCTGGAAATGTGGGATCAACTCACTACAGTTAAGGAGTCCAAAGGCAGGCTTGGAGTGCTTGCTACACGGCATGCATTATTTCGCACACAGGCCAAAGAAGGGTTTGACATGATTGAACATATTGCAATGCTACAAAAATTACAGGAGGAATTACATATCATGGATAATAAAGTATCTGATGAAGACTTTGTCATGATACTTATTACCTTGTTACTGGAGAGTTGGGATATATACACTTCTGCTTATTTAGGCTCAAGTGGAAACAAACCTACACTTAAATCACATGAACTTGTAGCAATTTTAATTGAGGAAGACCATCGATGCAAGGGATGGCACGGAGACTCTTCTGCTGGAGTCAAATTACAGGCCAAAGGAAAGGGTGGCAGAGAGTTTTGAAAATCTAATCAGTCAAGCACTGATCACTCTGAGAAGGAGTGCTATAATTGTCACAAGAAGGGTCACCTGTCCAGGGACTGCTGGGCCAAAGGTGGCAGGCATGAAGGCCAGGGTCCAAATCAGAAATTTCCAAATTGGGGGCACTGTGTCAACCAGGTGCAAGATTCAGTCAATAATTCATTAGCAGATGTTTTGTACATGGCCTACACACCAGACAGCACACAAGAATTTTCAAAATTTGATTGGATTCTGGATTCTGGTACAACATCACATATTTGTACTACTCGGGACGTATTTTTAGATTATAAACCTGTTCAGAACATCACTGGCCAGGGTATTGGTCCAAAAAGCACAGCTGTTCAAGGCCGAGGGACAGTGAATGTCAACTTCACTGTAAATGGAAATTTAATTCAACATCACTTACGAGATGTATTCCACATACTGGAAGCCCCAAATTGCCTCCTGTCAATCAGCCATCTTGATGAAGGTGGAGGATATGTTGTATTCAAAAATGGTGAATGCAAATTACAAAACAGGAAAGATCAGACAATTGGAATGGGAAGGAAAATTAACAGACTGTACCTTCTCGATGCTCGTGCAGAGCTTCATGCACAAGAATGCACAAATTTTGCTTCCTATTAAAAAAAAGAGTAGATGAGGCCCCTTATCCTGGGGTCAGATATATATATATATATATATTTCTTGTACTGCAACCACCTCATCGACCTCCTCTTGTTGGTAAACTCAGTGCCAGGACTACCAGCAAATTCTGATTTGGTGAAGTGATCACAGGAGCTAAATCCTCAATGTTGACATAGTTCAAAGGCATTAAAGTTGGTAAATTAGTTATTCGTATCACAACAGTAGATAACATTGTCTTAATGATCCTATATTGAAAAATTAGGATACATTTGCACACAACTTGTGCATGACTTGCACAGATAACAATGTGTGCAAGTGTGTGTAAGCATGCAAGTTGGCACGCAAATTTCAGGTTGCCCCATGTCACAGCACTTTCTAGTGATCCCTAAGATATGATACTTGTAGCACCCTTGCAGGTTCCTCACCTTTCGAAGTTCACACTTCCTTGCTACTAAATAAGGCAGTATGCCTAAGCTGATGCCCTAGCTGTCAATGAAGGGATCATCCACAAAAGGAATCACCTCCGCCGGATTTCGTGGATGGAGAACCTGAGGATATTTTGACTGACCAAGTTAGGAGAAGCAAGATGTGTTTTTTGGTGAAATAGAAGGAGTTTTTTGATGGAAGAGAATGGGTTAGACTTAAGGCTAAATAGAGTAAAAATGGAAACGAAATTACATGCTGGTCTTAATCGAAGAACACTCCTCCGCTTATGGAAATCTAGATTGTGTAAGCGATCCTCCTATAATTTTTCTACAAAGATATGCTCATTTGACTCACACTTTGACCTAAAAAATCGTTCATTTTTATTCAAAATTTGTTCGTCATGGAGAAGAGAGAGTTGTACCTGTGATTGTTGCAGCCTCCTTAGAAACCAGATAAGATACTAAGGCAGCGATCTCCTCTGAAGTCAAGTCTTGTCCAAAGGTGAGTGGCCGTGGCTTGGGATATGAAGAGGGTCAGGAAGGTGAATCAAATGACAATGATTATAGAGGTGCAATACCTGAAGGCTTGACTTTACACTATCCTGCATGATATCTTTACAAAGAAGTTTCACTGGCAGACGATCTCATCATCAAAGCATGACAAATTAAAGATGAAAACTACTCACACATTGAGGTATCGACGGTTCCTGGAATATGTTTAGTCATATAGAGCATAAACAATGACGGTTATGTTGTACTTCGCGAATTCAATCGCTTTGAGACTAATTGAGTAAGCTATTTACAACTCAAGAAGGAACTCACCAGCGGCTTGGGTCAATCCTCCGGACAGCAAATTTGCTAGAACTGTAAGCGCTGAGTAGGGGATAACATTGAAAAAGAAATAAGACATACTAGTTAGAGCTGCATGATGCAGAATACAATAATTGTAAAATGCCTTGCTTTCCAGCCAGAGATAAGGCACCAATAATGCGACCTCCTCGTCCCTGCTTAATCGTCTGCAGGCCAGCAGACTTGTAACAAAAGAAAACTTCGTCTACACTAGTAGAAAATAAGGAGATCGTTGTGATGTAGAGTTGTAGACCAGTATTCTTGCATTCCACCAAAGGCATTGGGATGCTTATTCCAGCATTAGCAACCAGCTATACAACATGTAATTATTAGCAGAGAATTTAGGTAATTTAAATCACCAGAGGGCGTACGACGTCAAGACCACCCATCTTCTCCGCCACTGCGTTTATCATCGGCTCTACTTCGCTTTCCATGGATACATCGGCAAGGAAGATTGACGATTCCATGCCGGTGTCAATAATCTCCTTACGAACTTCGTCTAATTGATTCCTCTTGGATGGGAGGTCGTTTAAGGCGACATGGAACCTATCTTTTGCCAATCGAGAGGCTATGGCTCGTCCTATACCCCGCGAAGCGCCAGTAACCAACGCAACTCTTAGCATTAGATGTAAGATAGGTGGTTTAGTAATTGTTAGCAACGAAGGCAACTTGAAGTGGAATAGAATTGGAAAGCATGCCTTTATAGATCCGCTTATGGTGCTTATTCGAGGATCGATTGTGCGAGGACAGAATGTGAGAAGTCACTTAGAAAATGAGATTGCATTTCACACAACGCAATACATCACCAGTGTGGCACAGACAAACTCTAAAATTAGCGCCAGATCCATTTTGGGAAACGATGGAAGGTGTCGCATACCCAGGGCTGTGCATTGTGACATGATGAGACTCTGATGAAGCAAAGGCATGAAAAGAAAATCAATTCCGAATTGATCAAGATGTGTATGTGTCTTTACATTTTTGAGACAAGAGAAAGGTCGAAAGGAAGGAACAAGTGAAGAAAAAAATATGTTTACATTACCTTGAGAGATGTGGTGAACTTGCACCCCATTTTAAGAAACCGGCACTAAGGAAAGACCTTCACTCCTATCATAAGATTATGAGGAAGTCCTGCATTCCAGCCGTATTTTTGAGAAAGGCCAGGACTTAAGCTATCTTCTGTCATTCAACGATTCTATAAAGTTACGAAAAATAAAAATTGCATGAAATACAACAGGAGTGCCGAAATACAGAATCAAGTACAATGTACAGTCAATTTGAGGACCCCAACTGGAAGTATAGTACAAGTTCTGGTGAGAGATTCCATCTAGGTGATTCCTAAGTCGCAACATCTACTCACCTGCGACGCACTTGCATCAAGGTCCACCTGCAGCTTTCCTCACCCTAATGCATATTGCATATTGCTTGTACTTCAGCTGCGACTGGCTGTCGGTGTCGATCCGAATTGCTTTGATGGCGGTATCGATCCGCGTCCAAAAGTTGTAGACCTGCATGAAGTAGTGTGGCATGTTCAGAAGGCTGTCCCGGAGTATCATCGCCCTCTGCAGGTTATCGTACACGATGGTGCGCTCCGTGAAGAGTTGGGACTGGATCTAGAGACGGATTAATTCGCTGGTATGTGCTCTCGTTCCCGCAGGGGTGATATTTAAAATTCGGCTTTACAAAAGAAAAGTTAAGACGTACCATCACCCCTGTTGTCTTCAATGATAGCCGTTGTCACACCTACACAGCAAATACATGGTATGAGTATAGGACATAAAATGGCCGCAGTGCAACTCCACACCCCCACTCCTACAAGAGCTTTGTTCGGCTTTGGTATGCCGACTGTGCTCTGTTTTGCTCCTGCACACGCCGCTCCTCCGCGGCGCTTTGCTCCTGCGCTACGGCTCGCTGGCGTGCCTCGACTTGACTCACGAGAGTCTCTGTATTGCCTATTATCTGACCGTTAATCGGGAGCGTTGATTAGCATGGATAACACGAGGGTGGTAATAGTAAGATCAACGCACTGTGCTAATTTCCGAGTTGATACTACGGAGTTCTTCGAGCACTACCCGCACGTTCTCCTTCACCTGTTCTACGGCCTGGTGTAGCTCGGACACGACCTTCATCAGCGCCTCTTTGTCGAGTTCTTGAATACATTCGAGAAAGTCCTGTGTCTTATTTGCCGTTCACGAGCTCGCGTGGAGCATCGTCGCGCTCTGTCGTGTGCATTCATCAAATCGTTGCGATTGGTGCTGGAGCTGGCGCAAAGATATGCTGCAGAGCCGGCAAGTTATTCAACGCTCTATCGTATGAAATATAGCTTAGATTAGACGCGATAGGAATCATTGATCATGGAATTTGAATACTCACAAAAAATAGTTCCATGAATGCATCTGCTGCTTGGTTCCTGTGATCGCGACAACGAGCTGCGAAGCGTCCAGAGACTTGGGAGTGGCGAGTGCGTCCATAGCCACTTAGATAGAACAAATAGTGGTGGTGCAATGACGATTTAGTTGGTCGTTCGGAATGTATGCAGTGCTTGGACCAGCATCGAGCTTTTCCGCTACGGAGGCGCAACAGTAAGTATTGTATATACATATATAATGCGGCTCAATTTCCGGTGAATAACTGTTGAAAGCAAAACACGCCTCCTGCATCCATTTATAAACAATGCATCCCGGATCGAGGCGAGCAGCGGAGCTAACTCCTGAATTTATTCACAAGCATCAAGCAATATACACAAATTTGGAAAAGGTAAGCGCTCGAGCATTAAAATGATTAACAGCTCATACGGAATAATACCTTTTTCATAGCGAAACCGATCATGAGCCTTCACTGCTAAAAATGTTAGGAGGCGACCTGCTGATTCTTATTTTCAAAAATTAATCTTGATACAGGCTTCAGCAACGAGGCAAACAAATTTTCGGACGATTCCGTTGGCTGTTGAGATAAAACAAAAATGCACGCATGGTAGTTGATCAAAAAGCAGTGGATTCACGTTTGACCTCAAAAGAGAAACAGATAGGTAACCACATCTGAAGTAGACTACTATATACTGGATCAAATAAACGCTAATTAAGTGCGGATACTGTAAGGGACAGCTAAACACGAGAAAATAGATGCTTCGGCAACCAGAATCTTTGGAGGAAAAACTGATGGTGGGTCCGAACTCAGAACTTGAAAAAAAGATAAACAAAGATATCTCCAAAGTTTTTCCCTTGACGTTTAAGGATGGCCAAATTTTTGACCATTTCAACGTATTTTCCAGGCGCTCTCAGGGTCCAAATCGACCTTGTATATGTATATTTTGGTTATGGAACGATACAATTCAGTTCAGTACAGCCTCGATTGGCATCACTGCCCTTTCTGTGACCACCCAATGTGCCTTTTGGCATTTAACTGCCCAGGAAGCTGTCTTCCCAGTCCGATAGGCACTCATGAATCGCCAAGAGCGATTTAAGAACCGGAAAATGACCTCAGGTGGACAGGTGTTTGGATACTGATGTGCAAGATCTTTCTCATCTGAAAAGCCCTTCTTTGGCACCTCCCTGTAGCGATACTTGACCCAGCCCCAATACCAATAGTAGTTAGTATGAATTTATGTACTAGTAGTAAATAAAAAGAAAAAGAAAATACCGCTTTTATGGGATTGTCCTTTGAGGCTACTGATATTTCGTCGTCCAGCTGTCTTCTTTTGTCGGTCTCACATCGCTGTGTTGAGTGGATGTGAATTCCGCTACTACTATCATTCCTGTAATGTTGCAAAATGTAAACTAATGGCGACATCACACCTCCGGTTCCTCTCTGGAATTATTTAAATAGCATTGCTGGAAAGGTAGAAATCTCTGCTTTATGAAAATAAAAATTTCATTTTATTTCATTGAGAGGCTGTAAAGCTACTGTTGAAATAATCGTAAGTGACCTATTTTTGTACATCTGCCTGATGTTTTATCGGTTTTCCATGGCTCAATTTTATTTTCACAAGACAAGGCAGACCTATACTTAGAATAATTGTTTGAGCATGTGTGCCAAGTTTCAGACTTCAATTCGTAGTAGTTGCGGCATAATTCGCAATTTACAACACCAGGTCTAATAGTATAGGTGTTTGCCGTCCACTATAGGCTGATTATGTAATGGAATTTTTAGCCTGATTTTGACTATATTTTGTTCATATTTCGGGGATGTTTTTACATATTCAGAATGCTCTCGATGAGATTTGTTGATTGCACATTTTTTTATATTTTGGGGGATTTGGTTAAATTTTTGAGGGTCACAGATCAAAAAACTTGGTTAACGTGAAATCGGGTAGTGCAAATATATTCATTCAAGTCTAAATATGACGTTTTCACAGATTTTTTGAAGTATCTAGTACCTCGATCCCTCTCCAAAAAAGAGTAAGTGTTTTTATCGTGTTTGGTTGTCCTTTACTGTAGCCACAAAAATGAAGACAATAGTAGACTACCGAAGGAAACCAAAAATGGATATCTGCGATCATCCGGAGTGCATTGAAACGCGCGCAAAGGATTGAGCGCCCATTATTCCAACATATTCTGCTCGGAATATTTGCTACATATCTAATACAGTGTAATCGGACAATAATTCACACAAAAAATTGAGAATTAGGTGGTGACTAAATGTGTTGGATGAGCTGAAAGGTGAAAAAGCCATTTACAACAAGCTAAGATCCGACGTCTCACTGATCTTTCCCACTAATCTAGACTCGTGGTCAGTCGTCTTACGGTACAGCTTGATCCTAGGGCAGTGGGCAAACAATTAGAAGTAAGTTTGTGTGGCGGCGTCATTAGTGTCTGCCATTCATAATGGCTGATCGCGAGACTACCACTGTTCCTGGAAGTGGGTGGTATATTTTTAGTTGGAAGCATCAACAATGCCGCAAGGCGCAAATGATAGGCTCTGGTGTCATGTCTGGGACAATGAGTTTTTGATTATTTTAAATCAAAAACTCCATGTATAGCGCTCTGTGTACTTATTTTAAAAAGGCTGGTTAGATTAGTGGTTAATTGCGCACTTTTGCATTTTTATTGAGTCAAGGTGCTGAGTTCAATTCTGGTAAACAGCAAACTTATTTTTACATAGTAATTTGACTGATTTATTTATTTAGAGTTGTAATTCAATGTAGTTCATGTCATTTCTGGAGAAAAACACAAGTAATTTTTGCAATCCTTTCTTTCATGTTGATCTGAATGTTTGATAGTGTCAATTTCAACCACAATTCAGTCAAAACAAATATTTGCTCACATAAATTTACATTTCTTTTGGTTGTTTAGACCTGGAAAATCATATCCATCTCTTCCTGCATGTACACAGAGTTTGCATCTTCTCCTTTTCTTTTGAATTTCATTTGGATTATACATTTCAAAATTTGCATTTGATGATAAAGATTGCTGCATTTGAATGGTTGGCTGAGATCCAACTAGAGCAGGTGCTGGGGAAGTATTGGACACAGTTGTAATAGAGAGATCATTTGGAGTATCAGTTACATCCATGGAATCTCCAGCCTGGTTGAAATCAGATTCAAAATTATTATTGCTAATAGCTAACATTGGTTCATCCAGATCTGTTGGTATTCCAGACATGTTTTGAGAAGCAGGAGGGAGCACCTGAGATGTATACTTTGAAGATATAATATGCTGCTCATTAGGCTGTTGCTGTTTTTGACTATTTACCATGGTCTGCTTCTCTTGCCTATGTTCAGACCAGGTTTTATAATATGTAGCAGGTTGTTCTATTTGCTTTTGATGACCACCATTGAGCCATTAGGTCAAAATTTGGTGCACCTTGTGGTGAACACCATTCTCCCCCAATTTGAACTACTTGATGAAACATTTCAAATTCTTCTTTTGTATGAATTGGAGTGACAGCAAATTTTGTCTCTTGAGCATCAGCCAAAAATGTATATATGTCCTTTTGTTTTCCTTTTAGCTTTGATAAGTGAAGTTTAAGAGCATAGAAAGTGCCAGCTCTTTCATGATAGCTCATCTCTGATGCAAAGAATTCATTTGCAATTCATATCATGGGAGGAATAGCAGTAATTCCAAACCTCTCATGTGTCTGAACAAATTGCAGAGGATCAGTATCTTGCACTGAGCACCAGGTTGATATAACTGGTTTTGAATTCCATGGAATTTCAGCTCTAAGTTTTAGAATTCATGATCAAGCCATGGATCAGTGGCCACCATATTGAATGCCTGACTTGTGACATGAACCAGAGTCAATATTATGCCAATGTCAAAAATCAGCAATAAGTGACTCAGCTAGTTCAGGAGAGGCATTCAAAGATGCAAAATTTCTTCAGATTGGATTGTGAATTGCACCTTCAACTGAACTTGTTCCCCTGATGCAATTATATAATTTTAAGCCATTTTTATCAATTGCATCTGTTGTATATACTGATATGAAGCTTGGATCAGATATCCACCCTTTTTTGACATCATGCCAAACTCCTTGAGCCTTTTTCTAGGTTTCAGAGCTAAATAGTGTTTGACCAGTAACAGGGCATTTCATTGGTCCCCCACTTTCAAATAATTCTTTTAAAATACAATGTAGAATATCTTTCTCTGGAATATAGCAACAAACTCTGCACCAAAGCCAGGCTGGTGACTTTGAGTGAATTTTTTCCCAGGTAATATCTTTCTTTGATAATACAACCAAAACTGCTGCTTTGTCATCTTTATCAGGAACAAGCATTGTGTCACTAAAGGCTCTGGCAAATTTTTGATGAAGAGTGTACTTCTTAAAGATTGTTTGACAGACTTTGTCAATCTCATGAAAAACATCTGCCAATATACAAGATGGAATATCACTGCTTGTGGTCTGATCATAAGCAAAATATGTTACATTATTTGCATCTTCTTCAGTTTCCTGTTCTGAATCTGAATCACTTGCATCACCATCAGAATTTGCAATCAGCAAGCTTGGTGGCTGAGGAGGGGTCACAACTTCAATATTCTGAGACTCCATAGGCTCTCTTACTTCAAGTGGAGGTGCCAGATTGCATGTTCAAAGAGCTGAAATGCTTACAACAGCCTCAAATTATTCTCTACCATTTTGCAGTTTCTGAAGAGACTTTCAATGATGAGGAATTATAACATCAGGAGCAAGAACAGTTTCAATTTGAATAAGTGCTCAAGTCTTGGTGGTTGACACATTAATTTTCATTGGCACAAGTTCATCATTTATGACATATACAGCTGTTCAATAATAACACCATGTGCAACCTCTTGTCTCTTCACAAATAAAGTGACCAGTTGCCCAACTTAAGTTGCTGATATCAAAGTCTGACCAAACTTTGTAGAAGCTTTCAAGACTTCAAAAATTTGTAATGCAACATGAGCATCTAATGCTGCATATTCAATTTGCTCCTGTGTAAGTGTATTTGAACCCCATTCTGTTGCATGCATCTCTTTTGATAGATTCTGCTGTGAAGTTGCTGCTGCAATAGCTGCTAATGATGCCTTTCCACTTGCAATTACACCCTTTGCTTTAGCAAGTCTTCCAAGTTCAACAAAGGACTTCTGCTTCCTTTGAGGAACAGAAAAATCTGGAAAATCTCTTGCAAGCTTTGCAAGATCACCACCAACATTTTAACCAATTTTCACAATTTGATCAGAACCCAGAATTGTTTTCAATGATGCTGGCAATTTCTTCAGTGTATAGACACAAAGTACATACACTGTTGCTGAGAGTGCAATTTGAATGAGAGCAGTTTTTTGTGGAACTTTTACTGAAGGACTGGTACTAAACTCCCATTCCATATCAAACCCAATGTAGAGATTTTCCTCCCTAACAGAAGATACTTGCTCAAGGATAGTCTGACATGCACTCTGAATTTCTGGCTCTGTGGTGCATACATGAACAGAAATCTGGTCTGAAAGGGTTAATCTTGGTAGATCTGAAAACTCTTCCAAGTCCACAGGTGTCACATCCCTTGCCAAGGATGGGATGCACTCAACAAAACTACCATAGTCACTTGCAACATTATCTGTAAAGCCTAAGACAGGCTGTGGCAAGCCATGGTTATCCAGAGAAGTTATGATTCCTTCTAAACCAGCTCTGATATGTGACAGTGCTTTAGTTGGAACAAATTCTTGACAGCAAATTTGCTCAAACTCATTTACTAAAGTAAATAGTGATGCAAAGCAAACTGTGCCATCCAATAGCATCAAATATTTTGGAACCTTAAAGGAATGATCCCATTTAATAATGTAAGCTGTGAGTGCTGCCATGCATTGATCAAGTGCAGGGTGAATATGCTCCATATAGTCCATATAGATACTGCTGATATACCATCAAGATGGATAAAAGCCACCATAACCACTTTTATCATCAAATGGTGAAAATGGTGAATAGGATTTCTGCTCAATATTGAGATTTGCTGAAATTTGCTGATCTTTATGAATGGTAAGCAAGTATTTCAATTCATGTATATCATGTTCACACACATGCAGCTCTCTGAGAATTTTTGACCAAGCACTACCACTGAGATGATGAGCAATTCCAGCTTGTATAAGAGTCATAAATGTTTTATCAATACCACCTCAGTGAGTCAAAAAGCTGGAAATCCAGCAACAAGCCCAGGATCTAGTTGGTCAAGTGTTACAGGATCATATAGGTTCCAAGACTTTCCACAGCCAACTCTATTTGATTGCCTCCTGCACTGAATGTGCTGAGTCATAATATAATAGCTATGATTTATATTAACAAGCCTTAGACCTGTGCCTCCAGCCCACACAAAAGTTGCTCTGCTCCTAACATTTTGCAGGCTTTTGGCACAGGTCACAGCTTGCCAGGGACAAGCCCCCTGGACCCCCTGGTATGCAATGCCTAATCCCAGTTCTGCAGTGCAATGCTTAATCCCTGTTTTGCAGTGCAATGCTTAATCCCTGTTCTGCAGTGCAACTCTTAATCTGTGTTCTGGGATCCTCTTGCTGCATCCTAGTCCTGGTGGTTTTGATATCTCCCAATGTATGATATATTCCCTACATTATTAGTCTTGTGTTTTAAATACATAAATATTTGCATATCATGACACATGGAATGTGTGTAAATAAATTCTATCTACAATTTCAAGGGATTACAAAATTTAA
>JASFDH010001162.1:0-16548 GCA_036937195.1 Nidularia pulvinata
GATTTATTTACAATAAATACAGTGAATAAAGATAGAACTTATTATGGAATTTATTAAGAAGTTATTCTCCCTATATCTGGCAGATAGAGGTATGTATATATTTTTATTTTATCCACCATTTATTCCCTCTAAATCCGGTAGATTTAGAAGCCACTGTCCGCAGTGACTTTTAGTCAAAATGCCCTTCTAACTGGTCGTTAGTAGTCATCACCACCATATATGTATTCTCTCAGCAGTAAAAATTCTTTATTGGACGAGTTTGCGCTGCGCAACATTCAAACACCACAGTTCGCATTTTCTGGAGCCCTGGTCTATATCCTTAAGGCGGGCCGACATCCGACTAATTTTCTACCCGATATCTCCTCCGATGATGTTTCTTGAGGCATTCCAAATCGACTATCGGGGAATTCTCCAGTCTATTATCTCCCCACGGAATGAGGAGGTAATAGGGGCTCTAGTGGGATTAAAAAACGCATGGTAGATGGCCCAGAATAAAAGAACGTATTCTTGTGAAGGTTTTATGAATTCTGTCCGGCTGAATACACATAACTCGGGTCAAATTACCTGGAGACGAGTCCGGGATAGTGCACAGCAGAAACCAGTGGAATGGTGGAAGAGAAATAAGAATGTCAATATGCAGTATGTGCCAGTTTCATAGCTCGATTCAGCCGTCAGAGTGGTGGAGAGGTATTACTATTAGTCAGCCTTCCTCGCCAAGGATTGTTCGAGTAGGGCCTCGGATTATAGAGTGAGAGGGCAGATCCCAGTCGGGACGGGTTGTGGGCTGTCAGGCCCAAAATGCTACTGCCATTTCTGGACAAAAATGGCCTCGAACACCTTTCTACTTATATTTTCTTTCTGGATAACATTTGGATAACATTAGAGAAAGCTCACTAGGGTAGAGAAGTCCGGACATCAATGACGTTATGAGTTACTGGTTAATTTGTCGCTGCGACAGACTTCAAGTTCAAAAAGTAAGAGGAATTGTGTTTGAGGCACCTGGTGTATCCATTTTTCATATCTTATACCCCAATTTCGGCCACGTTAGAGTCGTCTATGAAAAGGCATATAACTTTTAGCCATTGCTCAAGCAGACAGTGGCTAGACCGAAGAGGCAATCTCAATCAATTTCCAACCACCATCTAACAAATCCTGACATTTTCTGGAAACTATGAACTCAAGTATAGTTGAAATAAATCCTACAAGCAAAAAATATACAACATAGCTACAGATTTGATGTGGAATCGTGTGGACAGGAGGTCAATATGAGTGGAAAACAACGGAGCTGGCGGGTGAAAGCTAAAAGTATCAAGCCGAAAAAGGGAATGTAATCGTTCGCAGATATAATATTCAAACAGCGCTGTGTCCGGATGGATTTTGGAAGTTTTGTCCGGATTCGGGAACTAGCCTCTCGGGGGGCAGATTTTCGCTTGGAAATCGCAAAAAACGCGTTGTCGTTCTCCTGGGACTTCTCTGAGCTTCTAAGCGCAGCCAGAAGGCCTTCAGTGCGCCATAGAAAGAATAATATCGAAATTTCGTTGAACAAATATAATGTATGTAGAACCCTTACTAACAATTACTCTGAATCTTCATCTATGGCAGCATTTATGTTTGATGATTTCCTCGGTTTATTAAATGCTTTTACCGCAACTTTCAGCTTCGGAAGATTAACTTAAAGTGCTTTCAGACGTTGTACACTACGCATTTACCTCAATTTTGTGGTGCGCTCGATTTATTACCCTTCCAATTGTCTTTTCAACAGGTGCCCTCCTTAAGATCTGCCCGACGTGATGAGCGAGTGTTTGTATCGGCTGCTGTTGCTAAACAAGAGCTTCAAGATCTCGCTTCTCATGCCTCACAGGCCCCTCTCTGGGATCACACACCGGCTTGCCACTCTATCCAGTCCTGACGGTACCTTTACGTAAGTTTATCGACACCAAACTGGCAATTGATACATTTTCCGTCTTCAATACCACCAAGCATAAGAAGCGATCCCAATCGTTCTCCCGTCGTTGCCAGTTGGCATCGTTTTGTGTGAGAGCTATCCCAGCATCGACGGAACGATATGACTTTGCCGTTTAGACAGGGACTTGAAAGCTTCGTAAGGTTCAAGAGAGAGGTGAGCTTGTATCCATGTTCTTGGGGATTCCAACTTTGTTCGGTTCTTCACATAATTGACCCTTCGTGAGGCGCTCCATAGCCTTATACTGTAAGTACATTCACACCGCGGTAGGCTATATGTCGTACTGAACCACAGTTCAAGTGGGCCTTAACTAATATTATTAAGGACATCTTTAAGCAGGTATAACTTGTTTCTCCGTATTCATGATACATCGCCACCTAGGTGATGATTTACTTGCAGCGAGTCCGAGTAACATAAATTCGATATCGACAAAAGGATTCCTTATTTATCTTCGTCCACAATGACATATACATATATCTACCAACTTGCATGCTTACAGGTTCCCAAAAGGTCTTGGGGCCGAGGACGTGGGTGCAGACAGTCAAGTTTAGACCGCAGGTCCCATGGGTGAAGCCGAGAATGGTAGAAGGATCCGTCGGCGTTAGTGTGGCTCTCTCGATCTGTTTAAATATCCTCCGCTATTCCTCTGAACGGAACAGCCTCGATATTCCACTGCTAATACTAACCCTTTTTCCTGGAACAGAAGTCATCTGTTTTATCTTGGCTGAAACTGAGTTTCTGGTATGGAATTAGCTCGACTCTGAAACTTATCATGCTGCTTCATTGATACGGGTATGTGTCCTTCAAGAATCCTCTAGTCTGATTTATAGGCCATGACTATTTACAGAATCGAAATAACGGGTCTCTTTCCGCGAAGTGCAGCACGGTGGCACTTGTGCTGATATTTTTGTGAAGGACCTCGTAAGTCAGTTATCTCCTTTCTAATATTTGTACCTAATCTGAGCATGCCGCCAATTGGGCCGCTCGGGATATGGACTTTGAAGGCCCCACTTTCAGCCCCTGAATCTGAAGTAGCTTTTCATTCGTTTGCTCAACTGACACTAAATCCATCTACTAGGTCGATGTTTATTTTATTGCAATCTACCAACAAGAGGTTGAAGCTCCGAGTCCCTCTAGATCTGGCAGTATTCAATGCGATTACGAGTATTACGGATATATTATCAATAAGCTTAAAGCACGTCAGTGATGAACATACATCGGCGAAGTAGGTGGCTTGCTTCACTTTCACAAAAGGAGGCACGAGCAAATTCACTTAACAACAGCTTTCTGCATGATGCAAATCTGGGCATACGAATATCACTCCAACTGCGCACTGAGAGACGATTTTCACTGTTTTATCCAGAGTTGCACAAGTAGGACTTGTGTTTTACAACGGAGAGCCCGCGCCTTCTTCCGAGTGCTAACCCCAATCCATACTTGGTACTCTCGATCATCATGACTCCTCTTCCATGCATTAAAAATCAGGTAGATCATACTATTTTAGATGTATACATTCAACGTGCCTTCTCGGTGAAGTCTCTCCCGGTTACCGATCAACGCCCTTCGGAGATCACCTCCAGACAACGTGAACGTTGGACCTCTCGCATATAATCCTATTTATACCACATTAGAGATCCTCTGATGCTATAATTCCCTTCGGCAAGGAAAGCGATCCGCAGTAAATCTTTCAACCCTTTCCTTCCCATCTTCGAAGTCTTACGTTCCTCTCCGGGCCGTGAACTTGATAATACACCCAAGGATTCCCCCTCAGGTGATTTTGCTCTCACCGACCATGTGCATGATCATTCCTCGGTAAAGAAGAAGTCAGTCTTCGTGATTTCTTTTACTGTATGTAGATCTTTCATTCATCCAGGTAGCAGAAGCATTTTTGTCTACACTGTGCCCTTCGCCTAAGCAACTTTCAGAGGTTTCAGACGATAGAGATCCAAAAAATTGCCCTTGGGATTTCAATGATCGTGAAATTACTGCGAGCAAAATTGTTCAACATTTCTGAGAGTAAACTTTAATACTCGGCGTAGTCATCATATACAATATCGCACTTCATTGTGGGCCACAACATGGTATAGGTTCTTTAATCTTGACGGAGCTTGATCAACTGCGAATCTCATCAAAATAACTTTAGTGTTCCCATGACCACTGCCACCTAGGCTTTCCTGGAACGATTGCATCAGCTCCATACCGGCTCCAGCTATAAGCTGCCGTTCTGGACAACTATTAGATTCATTCTCTGTCGTTCTTGCCCATATTTCTAGACTGTGTACGTGGACCACTCTACTTGTCACGGAAAGGGTCTTTCCGGGATAATCCTATTGCCTGGAAGCACTTCACCACTTTCGCCCGCATGCATTATCCCGGTGCCAGCACTACCACATAAACATCGTATCTGTATTTAAGCCAGTTGAGCGCCTTCCGACTTCTATCTTCCGACTACAGCATAAATCGCTTGCCTTGGCCTAGTTCCAGAAATAAATTTCGTGAACTCTAGTTTATGCTGTCAACTCGGATTGTCTTTTGCTCTCAGTCGTAAAGACAGTACGCCACGTCTCACGTTCTGTTTCCTTTATTGGACAATCACTTACTTTATTTGACCAAAACCCCAGATCGTTCTTATTATGGCACAACAGGCCGAGGTCCAGTGCGGCATTTCGCAATTCCCGCCAAATCAGACACCGTCCCTTCCTTTCGAGATTTTTCAGGAAATAATCCATCTCCTTCGGTACGACCTGTCCACACTCAAGGCAGTTTCCACAGTTTGCCATGCCTTAGTTCACGAGTGCCAAACGCACCTCTTCCACACATTGCTTCTCCTTCGCCCGACAAAACCCCGCGATCCCGACCTTCAAGAACTCCTAGTTCGACTTTCGCAACTTTTACAAACATCCCCTCATCTGGGCAGTCATGTTCATGTGCTCCATCTCAATGCAGTCAAAAAACGAGGCTTCCCCTTCGACATGCAGACATTGGAGACATTCAAGGAAGATGCATTGCTTCTAATTCTTCCGAAGCTCACGCGCCTTGTTGGGCTGATCCTCTCCGGAGTTGATTGGACAGGAATATCGGAAAGACTGCAAAGGGCTTTCTATTCCATCTTTCAATTACCTAGTCTCAAGCACCTGGAACTGTGTGATGTGCAGAACATCTCGTTCGATTTTTTTAATCGGTTTTCAGCACTGGAAAGCCTTGCTCTTGGAAAGGCCAACACTATGTCTTTATTTCCTCACGACGCCAGCAAAGAATATCATGGTCCTCGTCTGCCCATAGACAGCATGACGTTCTATGGAGAGGGAATGGATCCGGATTCAACAATGCAGCTTTTCTCTACGGAATCTCCTCTGGACATCAGCAGGATGCGTAGTCTTCGATGGCTCTACAGCGATCAACGGCTTCGTGAATCGTTCCAGGGTATTCTAACATTGTGTGGAGAAACGCTCGAAACTTTGAACTTATCCGTTTATACAAAGGGTTAGCTTCAACTCTCTTTTAAGATTTGGATAGCAATTAATTATGATATGATTGCCAGGATTGGTGCAAACGGATAATATGGACTTTAATTGTCTCACTTCTCTTCGCTCCCTATATGTCGTTATTGACTCTTCCCGCGACATGAGCGACCCGGTCGACCTGACTTGGTTTATCAACACCTTATATACCTTGGAATTGGCTCAGCCTCTCGAAGATATCGTCCTCGATATATATTTAGATCGCAGAGACCTCTATGCAGAGGATCTCAATGCACTGGATTACATTCTGTCTTATCCTGGGCGAACCTCTCTTCAAAGCGTCGAATTGAAAATTCACTCGGAATACTCTGGGCCAGCGTCAGAAATGCAGGATGTTCCAGAATTCTTGGAAAAGACGATGCCGTCTCTTTGGAAGTGCGGGATACTTCACGAGAAGTTGGGCTACTGTGAAGGTGAACATATTAGATTTTATTTTCGACCGCAGATGTGCTGATAACGCGTTCTCAGCAAATACGTACACACTTTCTTATAACTACAGAGCAGCGCACGCGATTGTCACAAAATGAAGAGCCGTTCGATCAGGCTGAGCAGCATATTTTCCAGTTCGGACAGATTCTGGATACCATTACCACAGTTTGGTTGGACACTTTCATGTACGCCGCGAATGTGCTTCGCACATCGCAAAACTATTGTGACTCTGCTTGCCACCACTTGATACGTTGCCTAGGTCAATAGACATATATTTTTACCTTCCAGAAAGACAAATTTCCTCCCAATTTTTCTGCAGTGTCAAATCCTTTGGCTTATCCTCGCGAGTACTCTCCTAACCTACGTCGACGACCCGATCGCAAACCTTGAGCGTGACCCTGATCTCAGTACACGTGACATTTTTATTTCACTTTATTTTTCAGCTGGACAATTTCTATTTCCAATGCGGCTGCCGTCGCCAATGTGCCAGAACCATGCTTCAGCGCGCAGACCCCGCCATCCACTCCCTCACCCTGTCGTCTTCATTCCTAGCTCGCGCAGTTGAGACGTCTATATTTTCAAATTATTCAGTGTCGCTTGCTAGCGGTGGACTTTTTATTCAGCTCTCGGGCTTCATGGAAGCCTGAGCTGATCTATACTCTCGACTAGCTCAAACACCTCTCCAGGTTCCTTGAAGTGACGAATAAAGTGCTCCTCGATTATAGCATACTCTACGGTTCAACAACGCCGCTGAGACAATACTCCATAGTCTGTCGTAAGATTATAACTATCTCACAGTAAGTAGCTTACTGGTTTGAGGTCTCGGCTTAGTGCTCACATAGCCTCTTGCTAGCAGACAAAGACCCCTGTGATCGGTTACATGACGGAGGAGCCGAGTATCGCTCAACGGTTGCTCTGACAGATACGTCTAAGAACCTTTGGCTCCCTCGCTATTCCCATCGAGCTTACACGATTGCTCTTACCGAGTATGAATCGTCCAACTTTAGGCTTTGATCAAACCCTTCAATGAAGATGCATATCGCTTATGGAGGATGAAGCCCGACATCCCTTTACAATTTGCTTCTATTTCACCGTAGCAAAGCATTCATATCAAACCGCGGCTCTCTTTCGTGTGTGCTAGACAAACATTTATGCATACAGTTATATTGTGACCGCATACCCCTGCTCGAGGCTGACAGCTACTTGCACTATTCCGAGAAAAGATCATGTGAAGCTCTAGCAAATTGCCAGCTACACCACAGTGAAGTCTGTCGGTGCCTACAGCCTCCTGTCGGTGCGATATCACAAGCGTATTGGAATCATGAAATTGGAATGCCGTAGTGACTCAGTACGCTACTCTACTCCCGATCGCTTTCATTAGCTAGTTTCGCGAATCAGTAACTAATGTTAAAAATCGTCATGCAAATTAGTAACAGGCGGTTAGACTGTTTTTGCATCCCGAATTTTAGAATAAACGTATTAATCTTATACTGAGTGGTGGTGTAGTTTTGGATCTTGAGCACTTTGAGAACTGAGCACGGCAGCTGACGGCTATATTTCAGTGAGCGATTTACAATTGAGCTTGTTCTCGACACTTTCGTAATCCGTAAGTCGGCTGTTCTAGTTTTGAATATTGGTCAAAAATACAATTTCCAAATACCACAGCTGTCTACAACTACCGTCATCACACTTTGTCTCTGGGAGAAGATGGCTGCAAGTCTGATGCTCCTCATGCCTCGAGGCGGGGTATTTGCAGCTCATTTATTACAGATCTAATCAGATACCCTAAAGTGCCGCCTTGTTTCACCGGGCCGGTTCGTGGCAAATCTCGCGGCGCTGCAGAAAATCGTGCACGGATGCGAGACATCGCATCGCGTTAGCCAGGAGCCTGCATAGTCAGCATACGAAGAAGCGGCCTCAAGCCCCTTTAAATGAGAGCCGTTGATGAAAGTTCCTCCCTTCCTAACGCCCCAGCATCCGAGTGCCCCAAGGAGCACACCATGGAGAGCGACCACGAGAAGATGGACCCTGGATCCAGAGCCTCAGCGACCAGTTACACCGAACCTGCTCCCGTGCTACGGACAAAGTTCAGGTCGATATTAATAGTGGCGACGGTGTCCTTCGGGATGTTAGTCAATGTACGTCGATTGTCTTCATCTGCTACTGGAATTTCAAGCTCAAAGAAATGCTAAACAGACTGCAAACAACACAGCAGCATCAATTGCACTGCCGACCATAGGGCGGGATATGAACCTTGACGAGTCACAACTGCAGTGGATGGTGTCGGCGTACTCGCTTACTTCAGTGAGAACCCCAAAATTTGATCTCTAAATCGTTTATCCCCGTCTTCTTACCACGCGCGCGCTAGGGCTGTCTATTATTAGTGTTTGGCAGACTGGCCGATCTGCACGGCCGAAAGAAAACGTTCTTGCTCGGGTCGCTGTGGTTGACAGCGTTCACGCTTGGTTGTGGATTCGCGAGTGGTACGAATCTTCCCTGCTATACAGTCAGGATAAATGCTAACGAGCCAACAGATATCACTACACTCAGCATCCTGCGAGGGCTTCAAGGCGCTGGCGCAGCTGCTGCGATTCCTGCATCAGTACATCCCCTGTCCTGCCCTTGCTTCTCTTACCTCTAACCTACTCTTCAGCTCGGTATCCTCGCACATGCGTTCCCACCTTCTCCCGCTCGATCGATGGCCTTCGCCACATTCGCCGCTGGCGCCCCCGTAGGGGCAGTCTTTGGGTCAGCAATCGGAGGAGTCCTAACAGAGTTTACTGCGTAAGTCTGAACAGCACTTTCAACAGCCTGGGCGTGCTCGTTTAACACCCAAACAGCAAGACCTGGCGGTCTCCATTCTACTTCCAGTCGGGGATGTCTGCGCTGTGCTTCGTGGGTGGGCTCCTTTCTATCGATGCTGACATACCATCATCGGAACAAGATCGGCGGGTGGACTGGATAGGAGCATTCCTCGTCACGGCAGGGCTAGTGCTCATAGTGTTCGTCCTCGGGCAGGGCGAGATTGCACCGCAGAAGTGGGCTACCCCATGTGCGTTTCTCCCTCGTCTCCGTCGCGCACTGGCTTCGGCTGACGGTCTGCCTGTTCCAGACATCATCACCCTCCTAACCCTCGGTGTGATTTTCATTGTCCTGTTCCTCTTTTGGCAGAGACACCTCGAGCGGTTATTGTCTACTCCTCAGAGCTCCCGGCAGTCATTCCTCACCCCTCCTCCGCTGATGAAACTCTCGCTGTGGAAGCGTCAGCAGGGGAAGTTCGCCGCTGTGATGGCGATTGCATTCTCTAATTGGTGTGCATTCCTATCTTGGTCATTTTGGGTACAGGTGCGTACTGCCCTTCGCTTTTTTTGTCCTATCACTTATGGCTCACATTCCTTCTTTATGCCACTTAGCTGTACTACCAGGATTTCAAGGAGTACAGCGCCTTGCAAACCGTCATTCGACTACTACCGATGTTTGTATCCGGTATCCTATGTAACTTCTTCGTGGGCATCATGGCGGCACACGTGCCCATGGTCTACCTCATGGGTACGTTTACAGCCTCTCCTGTTCACGTCATCCTCTAATGCATTCTCCTCTCAGTCGTCGGTGCCTCTGGGACGGCAGCTTCTTGCGTGCTCTTCGCAGTGATCAACCCCTCTTCCTCTTTCTGGGCATTCGGCTTCCCGGCGGCAGTCATCTCCGTCATCGGCGCTGACTTTGTGTTTTCTGCGGGAACCCTTTTCATAGCTAAGGTCTCGCTACCACAAGAACAGAGCGTCTCGGGAGCGCTGTTTCAGACCATGACGCAGGTGAGATTGCTTGTTGATGACATCGTTTGTATCATATAATTTCCTCCATGTGTAGCTCGGGACGGCAGTGGGAGTGACTTCTTCTACCGTAGTCTTCAACAGGGTTACGGTTCAACATGGTGGCACTGACATGCTCAAAAGCTACCACGCCGCTCAGTGGACGAACTTTGCATTCGGATGTATCGGTGAGGAAGTGTTGCTAATGCTGTCCCGGTTTTTTTGCTGAGACTGTCCGTTAGTCATCGTCCTCGCTGCCACGTTCTTCAGAGGTGTTGGTGTCGTCGGCAATCGCAAGCACAAGCCCGAGAATAGGGACCCAGAAGAGACAGCTACGAACAGCGCCGTGGCACTTGACGACGCCAAGGATGAAAGGACAGAGATTAACACGACATGAATGGCTGACGACCTATACCAAAACTAACACTTGAATAGATGCTTTATGCCGTAAAACCCATCTCACGCTGAGCTCTCCATTACCGGGGAGTACGATAGTACGATATGACTCGATTAGGGACGAGCCAAATGACCATAGGAAGCATCATGAGAAGCATCGGGGTTGTGATTACCGAGAGAAGATGCTGTAATCATTAGAATTATATCGAACACGCCCTATAATGTACAGAATCCAATCTCCACCATAGAACTGTGTTAATTCCATTGAAATATGGAGAATACAACCCCAGCGATACATAATAGCATGGTGCCCATCAACGGAGATGTGGCTATGGACGACGAGTCCGAGTCTGAGACGCATCCGCCAACACCTGCAACCGTCGAATTGCTCGTGTAGAATCGCGACGCGTGGAAGGCGACGAGGGCAGCGCCTGGTCCCGGAATATCAATCATACATTCATTAGCGCAGGAAGCGAAGAAGGTCAGCTGTTCTCCTTCCAGCTCCCCGTTATCGCCAACGGTTTGCCCCCCCACGAGATGTTGGTTCTGTCCGTGACCGAGGGCGCCAGGAGAAGCCGATATTCGACCTCATCACCAATACCTTCGGGAATAGTGAACGAGTGGGTGCGCATGAGATTGTGGTTGATCAACGCAAGTTTGCCCCTCGTCTTACCTCCGTCGTCGTAGATCCCATAGCTGGCAATAGTGGCGTATAGGTTGGAATTTGAGTTGTTCAGATTAAGATCGACGACGACGCTGCCTGCCGGGTCGGTGACTTCGGAAAGGAAAAGAGTGGCGTAATAGGGAGATCCAGTGCGCCAACCGCTTTTAGTGAAAATATCTACTGTAGGAGGATCAAATAGATTGTACTTGATACCCAGTTCGCGCGTATGCAAAAACACTGCACACTGTAATTCTGAGTGGCAGCTTGCAGGGCAACATCTGTGGCTCAGAGGGACATGGTGAACTGTATCATACATGTTTAGAATTCCTGCTCGAATAGTGAGTAATAAGAAGCTGGCCGTATCCGAAATATTGGTCCCACCACAAGAGACAGAATTGTATTCTATCATCAGGACAGGGATATCTGCTTCCTTTGCTTGGGACATTCCGCTCTGCAGAGCTTTCAAGAACGATATCACTAAAGCTTCTCTGTAAGGACCGCAATAAATTAAGGATCATCTGAAGTACCATTCGGGTGTGTAATAAAGTAAGTTATATTGGTGTTGTACCCATTTTCACCACCACATGCGGTTGCAGGGTAGTGTTGAGTGCTGTTGCTGAGTTTCAGGAATTATGTGTAAAATATGTATTTAATTGGTACATACGTGTAATACTTGTAACCATAGTCCGACAGGCTTGCGACCAAGACCTCGTCCAGATCCCTGGATAGGCGATCTCATCAGTTAAAGGAGCAATAGCATAAGAAATAAACAGCGCGTACCAGCCACAACAGATTGTAGGACCACCAACGATAGAATCAGCGCCTTCCTTCATCACACCAACCTCCGTCAAATCCCCAATCATACTTCCAATTTCTGGAATCTACACATCCGAAACGATCATTGTACACCGGTTGGGGCACTGCATCCACACACTTTTTTTTTTTAAAGAACACCCGACACGGTGCGAGTGGTCAGCGTAAAGATCGGGTTACTGAGTGTATAGGCCAGTCAGTAAAGTCCTGAAGGAGCGAAGATTGTAAAATAAAACTCAGGTTTCCGAGCAATAGAGCATCAAGCCAGTCTCCAAGGATTTTTTTGGCATCTACTGCTAGTGACCTTGCGTTACTGAAATTTGCGTCCCTCATGCTCAACTCTGATGAACTGCATCGACCCTACTTTGTCGTACATTCCATTCAAAATATAGAGAAGTGCGGGGCCAAAGTTAACGAGAATGTCGTTATAGTCAGCGTTTAGCTCAGTGATTTCAAGAACACTGATTTGGTCGGGAACATATGTAGACTTATCTAAAACATTAGGATGATTTACACTAAATAGAAACACCGACGTACCCATTTATTCCATTCCCTCCAATTTGAATGCGGAGCGGTTTTGAGATGTGCTTCACGAGGTTGCTCATGTAGTTTTGCATTGCAAGAAGTTGCAATCAACAGATTTACCACCTGATAATGGGAGCGTTGAGGCACACGACCTTCATTCGACGATGATAAGATACTCACAGAGGGTGGCAAACGAGCTTAGCTCATACGAGATCCCGATGAAGTGGTCTTCAATCACATTTTCTAGCGCTTTGCTCGATGGCGATACAGGGAAGGTAACATTGAAAGTCGCAGCAGAAGCAAGTGGAATCATGGCGAAGGTAATGAACCCCAGTAGAAGGGCGATTAGATAGTGTGACTGCATGTGAAGAGCATGAGGGGGATTTGAGTCCGCTGTGGCAAGGGATGCTATGTATATAAGGGCAGCTCGGGACTGACCTGGGAAGAAAATGTCTTGTGGTTGCAGTTCACCATCTTTACATATGCTCTCTCAAGCTTCGCACTGCGGTGAAGTGATGAAGGATATCAGAGCCGACAATGCGGTATCCATGGCATAGCATCGGCTTGGACGGCGAAAGAAGACTGACAAAGGGACGTATAATTTCGGAGGCCAAGTATTGAAGAGAGAGAAAAAGAGTCGACTTCTAACAATTGAATTCGACTCAACTTCCTGTTTGGAACTTTGTACCGCGGCGAATAGGAGATAAGGCAATAATCTTTATTAAAGTGTCCCAAACAAGCGACCAAGGGGTAGGCAAAAAAAAATCGACTACATTAGGTTGTTTTTCAGGTTTAAGGATTTTAAAACCCTCCCCTATGTACCTTCCTAATTAGGTAACTCGGATCAAGCCGAGATAAATAATAAAAATTTATTTAAGATCTTATCTATATGCTACCTACGCTTGTCCCTCACCACAAATCCTGCATTTTTCTTGCAGTCGTTGTCGCAGAATCAGCCTCCATATTGTTGCTCCAAGAGTCTCCTTTACATCCGAGGTGATACTAGCGGAAATATATAGTTAATTAGTTAACGATAGAAATAATGAAATGACTGGATATAAACTCACTGTCTCGCCACATCCAGCCCGCTGCAAATAAGAAGGTCAGTTTTGTCAATGGCTGTATTGCAACCAAGATCAGCATATATGACAACTCATTGTCCTGAGCAGCAACCATTTTTTTGTGTTTTCATGAACCCGTCGTCAGCTCGTCTTCCACAACGGCATCTGGAATGATAGAATCAGGGAGATCACTACCCGAAGATTCAGTATCGACATCAGGTTCTTCATCCGACTCAGATATAGTGTTGGGTTCTGGATTGGTGTGATTACTGCTATTCATAGGAGCAATGATGCTCGACTCACTAATCTGAAACCAGTGATGAATATTATGTTAAAACTCAACAACACTTACTAGAAAGCTATCTTGCTACTATAACCATCAGCAAGAATACCTTGCGGGCTACTTGGACTGCCGAGGAACTGTCTTGAAGGTGACTGTTTGGGTCTTCAAAAATTCCACGGATGATCGATCTTAATGTTGCACGTGCACACAGTAAGCACCAAAATATCATATCGGCCTCAAATTGACCATATCTAGTCATTTGAATGCTGTTTGGGCAAAATAATTGACCGTAAAAAAAGCACATTTAAGGACCTCGCAGGACTCCCCTCCCCCCCTACCCTGTGTTTCGGCATTTGCTGCTGCCTACCCCTTGCAAGCGACACTAATTGTATATATTATCAACTAATCGCTGACATAATGCTACGCCTCACACTGACGACTGACCTGGTATGCCAGGTCGTCATCACGTGATATGTAGTAGAGTACGTCTTGTGTGTACACGACTCTCCACCCAATACCACTATGCTACCGCAACACATCTATGCGTGAGGCCATCTCCACCGTCTACACTGGGAACACACGGAACGGTACCTGCTCAAACTCAAGCACTCAGGATCTCAAGGCTAAGAAGTTCCAAGGCGATTCATAAGAGCGCCTCAGCCCTCAGATGTATTAGACTCGATTCAGAAGTCTTAAAAACCTCTTGACTAACTCACCCAGAAAGATCAATGCCAAGGTGATGTAGTTTTTTTCAAGGTTCTTCAAACCTGACAATTAGGTTGAGTTCAGGAGGTACGATTAATATCATTCATGAACGGTCTCATAAAGGCTCATAACCCCACGATATTTATAAAAAAACTTGTAAGATGTATCTAGCAATAGAATTTTGACGACAGGTACTTCTGTCATGGACACAATTTGAGATGTGAGTTACAATCGTTTAAAAGTGTCAGTTCGGTTAGCCGAGGGTTTTAAGAGCTGAGGGACTCGCTAGCTTCGACTGTGGTCTATACACTAATATCTTTGTTGAGTGATTTTAAAACGAGTGCTCTGGGAGTCAAAGGAGTCAAAAATTAGATTGTTCGGAGAAATAACCGAGGAAGAAAAACGTTTGTATTTTAATTTCTGGAAGTTATACGAGGACGTTGTTTGTTAAATTTAAGCTGACAATTTCTGCACAAGTGACGATCAAGAATATTCCGGTTCAAGAATTCTTCGCCATAAGGGTGGACGAAAGATCACTGGATTGGGTTTCGCCTGGTTTCTCGGAGCAATTGATGTTCATCAAGATTTAGTATCGCAGATAAATACTGTACGGAACCGTGCCAGATCTGTCGTGAACATCTTACGGCAATCTGCAAGTCCAAAGGGAACTAGCCATTAGGACTAGTAATATATGACTTTTTTTTACGGTATAATACGCGCTAGGATCGCAGAAATCGCATCTGTCATGGAAGAATGACAAAAGAGAAGACGTCGAAGTGCGCGATGGGAAAATAGAAGAAACATTCAAGATACAGTATGTAGTTTTTTTTTTACAAGGGTCCTACTACGCGGAACGAAATAGGGAGACTAGAAATACATTGTGGGAGTCGCAGAACAGTGTCCAGAGCCATACTAGTAGCTATTGATCGCGTGTATATGATCGGCAGCGGAGTTCTGGGCAATGTAAACTAAATAATAAGCGCGTATGCACCTGGTAAGCGCGAGTATGGTACTGGTAATATATGAGCAGTTGATGAGGGCGGTAATGATAACAAGGAAAGCAAACATTAGTATCGAACAAAAGCTCTACGTTGCACCCTGACCAGTGGGTGCGAATCCAAACGTCGGCGCGGGGGGGGAAGTCGATGTCGGGGCGCTCATCCGCCGGCGCCTCTCCGCGAGGCTCCCAGACATGATTCGATTAGGGTAGTTCAATCCGTTGGGCTTATTGGCAGTGGTATTTTGGGAGTCGGTAGTAGAGGAACCGCTCTGTACAGTCACTGGCGCTGCCATCCTGTGGTTCATCTCGAACCCGTCCTCCTCGTTATCGTCGTCGTCGTCGTCGTCGTCGTGGTCATACCCCAGAAAGGCGCGCTTCGAGTTAGCAGGCCCGAGCGTCTGGGACGGCAGACGCTTGAAAGAAGGGCGCAGGGATTCCCTGTCTGAGCCACCAGAGCTACCGGAACCACTAGCTTCGTCCAGGCCTAGGGACGCTTCTCGCGACGACGGGGCCGATCCACCATCATGCATCGTTCCCGGATTCTCAGAGAACGACACGTGTGGCCCACTAGCCCCACCGCCCCCCTGCTGCGACCCAGCTTGCTGCTGGGGCCTCCCAAACGCATTCGCCAACGACGACACCGACGGCGCAGACGAGTCTGGCGCACTCCCCGGGCGACTAAGGTGCTGCGGGAAGTTGAGTTTGAATGACGGTGGCTGCCCTATGTTCGATACCTGCGGACTTGTCCCCGCGCTCCCTGCGACGCTCTTCCTGCCCTTCAACGCGCGGGGCTGGATGTTGAGCGTGGTGGGTGCCTTGCGCGCGAGGACGGCGGCCTCGTACGAGCGCAGGTCTTCCGCGTTGCCGTGCAGAGTCGTGCGCATCGACGACGTCGCGTTGTCCGTGTCTACGGGGCCCGGCTGCGCCTGCATGAACTTGTCCGTCTCATGCACGGGGGTCTTGGCACTGGGGAGGGAGGCAACGCGCGGGCGGCGGTACCCTGGGGTCGTGCCAGCGCGGGAGGAGCCTGGATCGAGTGGGGAAGGGCCGGGTCCGCTCAATGGAGTCCGCATATATTGTTTCCAGAACTCACGTAGCTCACGGGTGTCTGCTTCCCGCGATGGGGTGGGGAGGGCATTCCTCTGCTGCTGCTGGCGTTGGCCTGCGCCGTCGTGGTGGCCTCCCTGTCCCTGTCCCTCGTCCTGCTTTATCGGCATGGGGGTCGCGTTGGGGTCGGCGTGGCGAGAGAGGCTGAGAGCGGTGTTGGAGAAGAAGGGTGCGGAATCGCTAGAGAGGCCTGCTAGGACGTTAGGATCATCGAGGGACATGAGGCCAAATGCAGAGGAGAAGCCGCCTTCCCCGCCATGGGACCCACGTTG
>JASFDH010001163.1:0-16546 GCA_036937195.1 Nidularia pulvinata
CAAATCAGATCCTGGTCCCCCGCGAAAATCAGAACGGGGATCCGGGCGAGCACGCGCGGCAGGATGTTGAAGGAGGAATTGATCTTGGGCTCGTCGAAGGCAACGTGCACGTCGCCGCGGCATTCGATCCATCTGCCCGGGCGGGAGGTGGCGTGCAGGGAGGAGACGACGTCTGGGCGCTGTGTAAGGGGGAGCGTTAGTGGGCACAGGAGAGGGGGAAGGGGGAAGGCGCACCCCAAGGTAAGATGTGATCGGATTAATATCCGGCGGCCAGTTCATCCCGCACGCGGGGCTCTCGTCTTCTAGGCGGATATCGTAGATGTTCACGCACATCGCCTTGCCGTTCACGCTGTAACCTCGCTCAGTCATCCCGTATCGAAAAGACAGCATATCAGAGGGGGGACTTACGTCCGCTCCTTGACTTTCACGACGTCCAATAAGAGTCGCTTGCACTTATCATACTGCATCGGCAGGCCAGTAACCTTGTCCATCTCCGCAATACAGTCGTCTGTCTTTTGCTTTGCTTCTTTCCATGCCTGCCCAAGCACCAAATACTATTAAACCCGGTATAGAATAAGGACTAAGATAAAACATGGCTTACGGCGGAATTCTCCTCCAGTAGCCCGACTTTGACTGCATAGTCTAGATACGACGGGTAGTGCCTTCTGGGGTCGATCCAGCCATTACCGATAGCTGCACCGTGCAGGGGGACGGCGAGGTTGGAGTTGAGGATCGCGTCCGCTGCACCACACCAATCACAATGAGCCAACGTCCTACAATATAGTGACGAGGATAAGGGATGCACCGTAGTAGGGTATCCACTGCCCGGCAAAGCTCTCCCCGGCCAGATAGGTCTGGTAATAATAACTGATAAGTGTGAGAAATGCAGGAATTTAGGGCACACGACGCACGTCCATGGACTTGTATTCCGGGAATACTTGGTAGAAGTTGCGCAGGAATTCTAGGAACTGCTGCGAGGCCTGAGAAATGCGCAAGCATTAGCATTAGCACACACGATAGAATGAATGGAAGGAGGGAAGGAGGAGGACGCACGTCTTCGATAGTGTGTACGTAGCGGTCTGTGCTGGTATATGAGAAGCCAGTACCTGCCGGCTGGTCGACTACGCTTGCAGTGAGAGATAGTTAGAGATTGAGGGACAAAAGAGACGCACCGTAGACGATGTTAGCATACTCTTCCCAACCGCCCTCCTTCGCATTGAAGCTGTGCTGCCCGTCCCAGCGCCAGGGCCCAATCTCCATCATTAGCCCATCGAAGGACGAGCACCCCGGGCCGCCCTACACATATCAGATATAAGACCACAAAGTCTGAAGGGATGAAGACAGACGCACATTGAACCAGAAGATCACCCGCTGCTTGTCTGCGACCCGCCGATTCTTAACGAGCACGAAGAAGAGGTGCGCAGTGACCGCCGTGTCCGGCGCGCGTGATGCGTTGGGGTCCGCTGGGAGGTGGCCAGAGTAGATGCGCAGGGGGTTGTTGGCGTCCCAGTGCACGTCTGGTATTGAGGGGACGTAGAAGGATGCTGCGGATGGAACTGCGACACCTGGTTAGTCCATGCAAGGTTGAGTGGGGGTGGACTCACTGTCAGTTGGAGCGGCGAGGACATAGGAAATTGAGCAGAGGAGAGGGAGGAAGGCAAGGAGGGCGCGCAGCCAGGAAGGGCGCGGGCGGGGGTGCAGACCCGGGCCCATTGATTTTGAAGTCGGCAACGGTGGCGGCAGCGCGTGGTTGCACTCAGCGAGGGGTAGTTGCTCGCTGTTGAGCTCGGCAGGGAGATGACAGCGAAGCGGTAGATTTCAAGAGCGTACCCCCGTACAAGCGCCTGGGGACGTGCCAATCAGCGTGGGTGGCTGTGAGATCCGTGATCTCAGCACAGGCGACGCGTCCCGTGCCTTGAAATCTGCTCTTATCTCAACTCCTGCCTGGAACTTGTGTCCTCCCACCACCACAGGACAGGCGTACGTGTCCCTCCACACGCGATGAAGCTCCCCACGGCCTCCCTCTTCCTCCTTGCCTGCGCAACAGCCTCCGCCCACGCCCAGTACTTCTCCGAGGGCTGGAAGCCCGGCCAGCCCGTGTACGAAGTCACCGACGCCCCCCCACAAGCAACCTTCGCCTCCCCGCCCCCCACTGCCGACGCCCCCGTAAAGCCCCCACGCAAGTCTGGGCTTGCAGGGCTGTTCGACGTCACGCGCCTACTCACGTCCGAGCCCGTCGTCGCGCTGTTCGAGAAGGTGGGGATTAATATTACGGACCGCGTCGCGGGCGTGCTGGAGGCGCAGAAGATTTGGGACGAGCGCATACCGCTCATTACGGATGATAATTTCAAGGAGCTGGTTGTGGAGGAGCCATTGACGGCGGCGGAAGAGGAGGACAGGACGTGGATTGTGGTTATGTGCGTTCGCCATATAGTGCTTATTGTCTTAGGTTCAACCCGCTAATCTCGCGCTATAGCTCCGTCACCTCAGCCAAGCAAGACGGCATCTCGAAATACATGGATGAGATGTTCGATGCCGCCTTCAACCAGACTCAACTGGTTGGTGACCTACCGAACGTCCGCTGGGGCCGCATCGACTACCTCAACGTCACGTACCTCACCACCAAATGGAGCGTATGGCAGTACGTATTTCTTCCTTGTCTCCCTCACCCTCCTCTCCGCTCCAATCATATTTCATACTCATGCTAACGCGTATCACAGAGCCCCGTACCTGATGGTCCTCCGAGACCGCGGTCAGAGCCTGCGCTTCTACAAGCCCTACCAGCTGCGCCTGCAGGCCGACTCCCTGCGAGAATTCCTGCAAGCCGAGGACTGGCGACTCACGCCCGAATGGCGGTCGATCTACGGGCCTGGAGGCGAGCGGTGAGCCTTCCCATCCCTCCTATATCATAATAATACACAGACAACTAACACCACGACGACCCGCAGGGAATACATAATGGATTTCATCGCAACCTGGATAACCAAGATCTACAACCTCGTCGTACTCGTCCCGCGCTGGCTCATGTTCATCCTCTCCGGCAGCATCGCGTCCGTCGTGATCAACTTTTTGCATAAACCCTCCAAAGCCCCAGCCGCGCCCCCACCTTCCGCAAAACCCTCAAGCGCAAAAGTGGAAGCCGAGGCGGAAAGTACGAGCACGGACATCCCCGCGTCCCCAAGCGCAAAACGCGGCAGTGCGAAACAGCGGAAGACAAAGAAGTAGCGAGGGAGGGACGATACCGAGAGGAGAGTATGTTATTTTTCCCCTTTTGTATTGATGATGCTAGATCACGGATGTACTAAGACTTGGAATACTGGAATTGGCACCGAGGGCAGAGATCCTAATGATAACTATTCTTATTTTTATCAAGGCTTGTTTGCTGCTTCTGAGAACCGCATATGATGGTGATCGAGAAGCTGGATGTTCGGAGAAAGTTGCAGGGTCGAGATATGTTTCTCTTATATTGTTGTGCTGCGGGTTTTGGTTCACGCACTCCAATGGTGTGTCCGGAAATTGCAGAAGGACTGACTTTGGTTGTTGTAAGCTTCTCATTTTTTTGTGTTCCCACCGTGCTTATCCATCGAATAGCGCGTTCATATCGAGTGCCAGCAACATCCCCCAACGTCTGGAGTGCGCCACCATCACATTGTGGCGCTGGCGTTCTTTGACATACGAAGGGCAGAAGGACGCTCTGCGAAGCTTCTTGGAGAAAAACAGACAATATTACTGCTTTAGGCTTAGGCCCGTGCACTTTAACGGTGCGTCCATGGTGTACGATTGGCAAGCGGGAAATGTAAGTAAGCGCGTATGGAGTCTTGCGAAAAGCGTCAGATCGTCTCAAGCTAGTGGGTAAATAACAATCCGCGATCTAGTCGAATTATCTGACATTTCACGAAGAAGCAGCTGACTTTATGCGCAGGTCTCCGGAGACACCCTTCCTGTGTCAGATCGTCTCGAGCTAGTGAGTAAATACTGACTTATGAACTGATCGAATCTTTTGGTGCCGTCAAAGCTTTTTGAAGTTTAAACAAGACTGGCTTTAGTATTGTAAGCTTGGTCTTATTCTTTGTATTGTTTCCGTGCTTATCCGTGAAAGGACAATCTTTTTCAATATGAGTACCACCAACATCGGGCACACGCCCTATGTCTGAAGCGTATGATCAACATATTGTAGCTTTGCTTTATTTTCGTGGTGAGGTCTAAGTAACGTCCGATATCTTATTTTCGCTATTCGTATTGATTATAGATGCGCCGTGGAAGTACCTGGAATGCTGGATCCTGGACTCTGGATGCGGCATTGGGGAAGGGAATCCTTATGACTATTCTTATTTTCATTAAGGCCTACTCCTTTGAGATCTACGCACGTAAGAACCGCCAGCCCACACGCCTCTTTGATGTTTACAACGAGCATATTGTGGCGTTGGCGGTTTTTTTTTTCTTTCCTCTAACGTCGCCTTAAACGTGCGAGGAGCACAATGTGTTCTGATTGTCTGAGAGCATTGGCCTGCTTTAGGTATCGACGTTTTGAGGAGCGGCGCTCCGAGTTCGAGTACCAGTTCCGCGTAGCATCTATATATTACCCAACCGGTCACCTGGTCAGTACTACCTGCCGTCACTTGTCTACCTTACTAACGTACTTCCGCGTGGTTTGTAGAACGCGTCCGCGGAGCCTTCCTGTTTTCTTGCAGAGGTAAAAACCATTCAACTATCTACCTTCTATACATCAAAATCGTCTCATTTCTCCTCATTGGAAGTACTAAATACCTAGTCGAAATTGCTGAAGGCTAAGGCAATATCCGGGTGGTGCGTCGCGTTGCTTCCTAAAGTAAATATCACAATCTAAAAATAAACTCGTCCATGAGCAAGAGGTGATAACTGTACACACCACAAGTTACGCGAAGCCCCGTTTTAAGTTTCTGGTCTATCTGTGTAGCGTGCGTTCCCACACACCGATCTTCAAAATATCAACGTCCCTCCCTAGCGCATGAACGTTCGTAAGGACCATATGCTCTGTGTCAGTGCTGTTTCGCATGGATTATACTGAGCGCTTTCGTCGCGGTATAAAGGGCGTCTAAGGTGCGGTTGGGCACCAGGAGCGATTAGAAGTAGCCCCCACCAAACACCGAGGACAACGACCAAGATGCTCTTCAGTTCTGCTCTGCTCCTTTCGGTGCTCTGTGCTACGGCGAGCGCTGTGCCCGCGAAGAAGTCGTACGTCACCCCCTACCCGCATAATGTATTTCTGCTCACACAAGCGTTAAATATCTAGCCTCGTCAAAGGCAAAGTCTTCGACCGCTTCGTCACTATCTGGCTCGAAAACACCGACTTTGCCACCGCCCTCACCGATCGTAAGCCTTTCCCGTAATCATCCTCACTCTCTAGCTTACACCTTCCCCCCCCAGCGAACCTCTCCGCCCTCGCCGCACAAGGCATCGAGCTAAACAACTACTTCGCCGTTGCGCACCCCTCCGAGCCGAACTACGTCGCGTCCGTCGGAGGCGAGTACTTCGGGATGAATAATGACAACCTGAACCACATCCCCGCGAATATATCGTCGATCGCTGATCTACTGGAGGATAAGGGGATCAGTTGGGGCGAGTACCAGGAGGACATGCCGTCTACTGGGTTTGCAGGGTTCCAGTTTAATAACCCCGTGACGGGAGCGACGGATTATGTGCGGAAGCATAAGTGAGTTCAGTGTCATTGTACTGAATAGTCTGGAATGTGCTGACGCCCAAGTTTAGCCCATTGATTGTATTCGATTCGGTGGCGAACAGCACGAGCCGCAGTTCGAATATCAAAAACTTCACATTGTTCTTTGAGGATTTAGCACAGAACAAACTTCCGCAGTGGATGTTCATTACGCCCAACATTAGTGAGTGTTTGCATTGATGGCGTGTAGCGTAAGAGGTTTCTAATGTGCTTTTACTAGCCAATGATGGGCACGACACTAATGTTACATTCGCCGGAACGTGGACAAGGGGCTTCGTTGAGCCCTTACTCAAAAACAGAAACTTCAACGGCGACAGGACTCTCGTCCTAATCAGTAAGTTCCGGGCTTCTCTACCCCATTCTTCGCATGCTGAGACCATTATCCAGCCTTCGACGAAACCGGCAACGATGCGCAACAGAACCGCGTCCGCTCTATCCTCCTCGGTTCCGCTGTCCCCAAGAACCTGATCGGCACTACTGACTCCTGGTTCTACACGCACTACTCTGAGATCTCTACGATCGAGGCCAACTGGGGCCTGCACACCCTCGGCCGGTACGACGTCGGCGCTAATGTGTTCGAGATGGTCGCAAGGGAGACACATGATGAGCTGCGGTCGCTGAAGAGCCCGTCCCTGGCGCAGACATTCTTGAACATCTCGTATGCAGGCGTGTTTAATACCGACCCAGGGATGCTGGCGCCGCTGCCGATTCCTAATACGAGGCTGGAGGTGAATGGAAGGACGGTGTTACCGAAGATCATTGCGACGTGGGGGAGCCCGAGGTTGCAGAGGTGCACGGTGTATAATGGCAGTTTGAGCATTCCCAGTGGTGTGAATCCTCCTATCCTTCCTGCTGGGTGTTAATAGTTGTATAATGCAATACTGAATGACACTTTTTTCCGAATGAAATTATTTATACGTGAAGCTGACGAGCACTATAACAAAAAGAGTATGCAGCTAGATGGTTATGCAGTAGAATGACAAAAGTAACTTTTTCCGGATGAACTGTTTTACATATGTTACGTGCGAGTAATGAAAAGAGTCCCATGCTAGTTAATGCCCAATGATAATGCAGAATGCAGCGCGTTGTATGATAGTGATAAAACTAGAACTGCTGGAAATCCACAACAAGTCCTTCGTTACGAAGTTCCTCGGCAGCCTTCGATGGAAGGTCGACCTGTTCTTCGTCGTAAGCCAGAGAGGCGCGCCGAATGCGGGAAATGCGACTCCGAGAGGCCGATCTAACAGTGGGCCGCGAGGGCTTATCACACCAATAACGCGATTGCAAGAAACGGATGAAGGAAGTCCGGGAGAAATCCTCCCCAACCTCAACCTCTACGACTTGCAAATCCGGAATGCACACGGACCGCCGAAGGTGCTTGAACAGTGAGCCATTCATCTCCACATGCTTGAGGCGAAGCTCGACGAGGAAATCGAACCGGATGAGGAAGCTAAACAATGCACCGTCGTGCAGGGGAGGCTCGCGGAGGTTGAGCTTCCTAACCTGGCACTCGGACCTGTGGACAAACTCCATGATAGTGGCCTCGAAGTCAGTGCCTGCGTAGGGGATTTTGACGTCGATCAGAAGATCCTGCAGGGCAGGTGTCTGAAGGTGGGAGAGGAAAGGAGCAAGGCTATTGGTGGTCCAAATCCCGAGGCGCCATAGCTTGGGCATCTTAACAATTTCAGTACCCACCGGGAAGGGCACAGTTGCCTCGTCCGCTCTCAATCCTAGTTCGCACTCCTCCAGGTTGGTGCATTCTTGTAGGATGGTCAGGTGTTCGTGCGATGTTGTCTCAGATATCAAGGAGAGGTACGTTAATTGCGCCCAAGGCACGCGAAGGACGCCGATATGTAGTCTTTGATTGAAGGAGAGGCCGAGTTTGCGCAAGTGAGGAGCACGGAAGAGGTCGATTGGATCGTTTCGGAGGGATGGAGCAGCTTCAATAATGCTCGAGGCGGACAGTTGTAATTCTTCCAACATACCCCAGCGACACTCACTGGAGGAAGTAAACATGGGAAGAAACGACCTTTGGTCGCTTGCATTAAACGAGAAATTCCACCATCGATCTTTGCCAGGGATAGCTTTGGCTATTTGCAATGCTTCTTCGGCGCCTATCCGCAATGTGTTGAGCGTAAACGATATGGGGAGGGTTCCAGAACGTTTAAACCAATTTACAATGTCAAGTTCAAATTCCTGCAGAGGAAGAGACGCGTGCACGCTGACTTCCAACGTAGCCCAAAGCTTCGGGGTGCAATATGCAGCGCGCCGCCAGCTGCAACATACGCTAGCATAGGTCTGCAAGGCAATCCTCCTTTCCTTGCTCGCTGTAGACAGCAGCGCGAAATAAAGAATTTCACCCCAAATCTCTACAGGTACGTGTCGGGCAATAGAGAGAATGGATGCGTGGGTAGCCTTTTTTTGGATAATCGTACGACGGACGCAGTCCAGTTGGTCGAGCATGGCATAAACTCGAGAGATTTCGAGGTCGAGGTGCACGAGCTTGTTGTCGAGTTCGCTTGACAAGTGCTTGATGATGGCGACTTCATTGGGGGAAGGGGCACAGTTGTTAGAAAGGAGGTGGTCGACGGAAACTTCAAATGTCATTGTTGATCACTGGAAAGTAGAAAGAGCCGGTGAGTGCGAAAAGACCTTAATGAATCGGAGGTAACTCACAGTACGTCCCGTTCATTAAAATCCAGAAAATTATGGGGCAGCAAGCGCTATGTGTAGCACAGAGTGATTTGGGGCATATAAAAGATTCAGAGCTGTGTGGGGTTAAAAGTTTCATAGGAGACCCTAGGGGAGAAGACCCGGCCGGTACTGGAATATGATGTATTCGCCATTTTTCGTGGTAACTCGATCATATTTCGCCAAGAGGTCAAGGAGAAGTAAACGTAAGAGATACAAGTTGGATCCGAGGAGAGCAGGCCGAACGGGTTCAATCTGAAGCTCCTGGAGCAAACGAAGGTCCATTATTACTCCTGGGTCGCCGGCTCTGAAGTCAGTTGGACGTCACGGGCATCGTCATTGGAGAAAAGGTATCATGTGCATGGACTAACTTAAAACGTTTGAACAAGCACACATTGTGTTTTGTTTGTTTCGCTGCAACTTCCTATGCGCATGATGGTGCCAAGTCGCTCATCTGACTGAAATTACCCTGCCATTGACGCACGGGCCATCGCCTTGGACATCCGAGTCCATGACTGCCCATGAATCACGGCGAGTTGCAGTCAAGCACGCTTAAAAATACATGATATTGCACCATTTGCGAGAAATACGCACGCAATTCACCCTCCAGGCTCTCTGAATCCAGTGCCAAACCCGGAATTCTTCCCGGGCAGAAATTGAGGCAGATTGAGGCATGGCCCAACCCCGCTTCGAATTTGAAGAAATTTGAATGAATTTGAATATGTAAGCTGAACTCTTTGTCACGGCGACCGGTAATATGGTCAAATGAATAAGGGAAGTATCATCGTATGTACACTGCAACGATTCATACATATGGTTAGACCTCAAGACATCAAGTTAAGCTTCAAGCTCCAACTCCAGCGCTTCAACAATATAATCGCAGAAGAAAACCGGGATGAATACACAGAACCGAGTGACACGAGCAACCGAGCAGCTCAGATGGTATTCGCTGCCAACATACCTATAAGACATAAGCTAACCACGAATAATACCATCTTCGTATGAGCACTCTGAGGGTATTTACCCCTCACTGAGTTGGTAGTGCCCGGGAAAGTGGGGGACACGGCATGGGATGTAGTGAGAGAAGATGCTGAAGAGCTGGTTGCATCGAGCTCATTAACACTATAGACAGATGAAAAAATCAGCAAGTACACAGCCGAACTTGAACACCTAAATTCTTACACAAAGTTGCTAAATTCAAAGGACCATGCTGAATCTCCAGTTGATTGACGAGGAACCAATGTTGCGCCGTAAATGTAGATGGTGATGTTGTAAGAAATACCAGTAGCCATCGAGGTATGCCAGCCATAGGTACAGTTGCTGCTTTCTATATCCGATGGGCCATATAGCGTTAGAAGTCCATTGACATATACTCCATAGTAAGCGTTGTAAACTGCCAAGTCCATGTAGATATAAGACCCTGCAGCACATTGTCAGAAAGATCTCAGCCACATTGTAGACGAATCATACCAGTAGTAACAATATATGTCAATGAATGGCCGGAAGTCGATGTTTTCTTTGATTTGATCGTAGAATTACATGATGAAACGCCTACGACCCAAGAAGCTCCTTGCCAGGATATCTGGGGGTCGTTGGCGGAGATGATAACATCTTTGGAACCTTGAGTGGGAGGCGGTAGTAAACTGGAGCTTGGAGTAGAAGCAACTGTAGATACAGTACTGAAAGTATCTGCATTTAAATGAGTATTCGCAAATTATGGGGAACTTGCAGACGAGCTAGTCTCAAGACGTACCACCGGGTGAAGTTTGCGTTGTTGCTGTGGTCACCGGTGGAGGAGTCTGGGTCGTCTTTGCTGTAGTCGGTGATTGAGTTGTTTGGGGCCGTGTTGTAGTCGGAGGAGATTCCCCGATTGTCGTAGGAGGCGGAGCGTTTCCTACGCAGGTTTCGCCATTCGGACAACATCCAATTTGCCCGTTCGCTGCTTTGACGCAATATTCTCTGTCAGAATATTTTAGTTGACAAACCCATTATTGAAAATGCTTGCATTCTTACCCACTTCTGCAACAGCCACCATCTATTATTTTCAAGGATCAGAAATCTCTTATAACAGAAGATAAAGAATGCATACCGGAGCAACAACTTTCTCCAGAATTGCAGCAACCTTTTCCTGCGCAGCTGCGCTGGGTATCAAAGCAACAGACTGGACACTTCGTTAGAGAGTCTTATAGAAAGTATAGCTCAAAATATACTTGCGTCCGCCACCTAGGCAAAATTCACCGGCATTACAGCAGTATCCTGATCAATCGAAAATGTTAGAGCCATGATAATACTGCGAAGACGGAAGCTAACCCTGTGAACAGCATTGTCCGCCTATAGGACAGCATGCCGCGATATTTGGGCAGGGACCATATCCACTACTTACGCATTGCTGACGCAGTGCAAGGAGTCCGCGAATAGTCCTGGCGGTGCCAACGTCGCCTTGGGCCCTTATGGCTCGATTGATAGTCGGTCCTAGAAAAGTCTCTGCTCTCGTAACAGAACAGCCGATAACAGCCAAAACGGCTATGAGTACAGTGAAGCGATACATTGTGACGCGAAGGTGAAGTGTTCGGTCGTCACTTAAAACATGCCCCAGAATACTTGTGATCTGCAATCACAACCACTCTTCTTCACAGGTTACCACCCTGCACCCATTATCTCCACAAGCGCTAAAGGCTTGCCGTTAATATTACTTAGTCCAGTAGAAAACATACATTCGGCATACCTGTGTAGCGATGGTATAGCGTGGTGTAGCAACAATTGTGATGACATCCAGTCGATAAGAATCCAGGAAGCTTTGTTCAATCATGAGATTGATTGATTAACCGTCACAGTTGTATGATACAAGTTCTGCTTGTCAATCTTCACCTGGTTTTCAAGAGACGCTGAATGCCAGCTGCCTTGGAATGCGGACTCATATGAAACAACAGGTTATCATCAAGTTACCTAGCAAGAGATAAATTGAGTGATTTCTTCATTAGAGCTCAGGTAAATGCTTAGATTTTGAGGGAGATTATAAGCATGGCATCGATTAACAGGACTAGGATATTGTACAAGCAAAAGTTATCAATGTGGATGTCTGAGGAATTAGGGTCAAACTTACGAGATATATGTGACAGTGCATATCTTGAAAATGTCACAGGATCTTTGCCAATACTCAAAGGCAAGTAAGTACTCAACAAAACCATTGTTTTGGCTACGCTCGTCGGGATGAGCATCAATTGACTGAGTATACCCTGGGATCTGGGAACTCTGCCAAATCTTCATTGTTATGTGGTGTTGTCATGACTTGACTACAGTCGCACGGCTTGATTCTTGCCTTCCAGTCACCGTTCAGCATGAGAATTATTATAGGAAGCAGTCAGTGTCTTGGCTATGGTTCTATAAGTTATAGATTGATAGAACACTATAGCCAAGACTTATAGAACACCATAGCCAAGACACCTCTTACATATTGCGTGCAAAAAATGGAATTCGGGAATCTCCGGTGCCACCCCTTGACAGAGTCGGATAGTCAGTGACCTTGGCATCACTGTGTTGGCTTAACTACGCTGACTGAGGACCCCCGAAAATGGGCCAAAAGGTCGTACCCTAGAACAGACAGATTTTATGGAAATTTGACCGCTAGGCTGGAGACGAAATGGACAAATATTCACGGTTTGGGACCATTAGGCTGCATCCTGAGTACAGACAAAAGTTTCAAAATCCCAGAGGGCCATACCCCTTAAACAGACACATAACTCAGTTGCAAAGTGTCAGTAGGCTTACATGCAAGAGTTTCTCTTTTCAAATTTTCAAGCATAGTCATGGCTGCCAATTTTTGTTGAAGCCAACAGCAACAGCTGCATTCAACATCTCTCAATTTGCACACCTCCCAACTTGTAATGTCTTGGCCTTGCTTGAATCAAAGCTGCAGAAGCCGGATTTGACCTTTTGCCCCATGATCTTGTCCTCTTCAAGAAACCTAAGGCAGGGCTGGATGCTATTAAAGTAGCCATGAAGACTTTCAAAAAGCATGATCTTGGTTAATAACATCTGTTTTAATACTACATTACATTTGTGCTGGCTACATTGTCTAGTATATAACACAATTTATTGGTTCATTTGCAAGACTTGCCTCAGGGAGCCCACCTAAGCTCCCAAAACACTCCTGGGAGCTGGAAATGTTGGAAAGCAGCACTCTGAACAAAAATTGCAGTTTTTAAAGCCATGTCCCTAGGTCTGGACAAAAAATTCAAATTAGCAGTAGGCCAGAGGCAAAATGGACAAAATTTTGTAAATTGGGTATGGACAAGAAGTCAGAAATTTGGTCTTTTTGGGGTACAGTCAAACCTGTCATAACCCATACCTGTGAAAACCCATAACCTGTTATAACCCATAGCTCAGCCTGTTCACCAACTTGGTGGGTGGGGAAATGTATCCCATAACCCATAGGCCTCCAATAACCCATAATCCATACCCCTCAGTGGGCAAAGCCCATAGGTTATACCTATTATATTAAGCAAATATTAGATATAATGTCACAACTTTTTGGCCAAATAAATTTTCGCCTCCCATAATACACCACATCGGCCACTTTTGTAGCTTAAAAATTCCGAATTTAACCCTCAGAATTCACATTTTCACATTGAGTGCCGCTGTCTGACTTTCTCACGACCCTGACAATGAACATGGATGCATTCACTGGGCTTGCCAGAACTTTTTTTTAATGAAAACACTGTGAGGCCAACTCACAACAGTCTCCAATAATGTAGATAGCACATATTAGCCTATAGTCATTAACTTTAGTCAAAAAATTTGACTATGGCTTTTAAATCTATTTTTAACCTATCTCTCGAAAGCCATAACCTCTCATAACCCATAGCTTAGGCTGTTCACCGAGGGGTATGGGTTATGACAGGTTCGACTGTACAACCTTTCGGCCTATTGTCAGGGGTTCTGCCGATTGTCAGTCAGGCCGACTTGTACAACACTGTCGTTATGCAATTGAGAATGTTACCATGTGAACATGTCAGGATACCATCTGCCAAGATGTAATAGAATAGAAGCCTTTAGAAGCGCTCCCGGAATTTGGGGTGTATTGTTTGTATTGATGTGGAAGGTCGAAAGTATTAAAACTAAGGAAGTTTCCATTTGTAAAATCACGCGAAGTTGAGTAATTCTTGTTGGATGAACATTGTGAAGTGGCTCCCTTCTCAACAGGAGGAGTGAGCGATGGAAAGTTGGTGTGGCTGGGTTTTTGAAGTGTCGAGGCACACTTTGTATTGTGACATGCTTGTCAGGGGCCCTACCCAGCAAATAGTGACAAAGGACGCGTCGCGTGCAAACACGTGTTGGTTCTTCATCTGTTATCGACCTACTATCTTCCAAGTTCTCACTGCTACGTTCTTTTACAGTTTAACTCCTTCAAACTTTTAAATTTAGTAGAAGAAACACCTTATGTCTCGGTTATCTCGTGCCAACTTGAAGGCACGCGAGTCTGTCTTCGCAGGCGGGCCTGAGCTTTACCGGGGGGACATCCAAGCCATCTGCCCTCCGAATCTGGAGGAATGCGTTGCGGCGATGGAAGACTGCTGTGAAGAGGTGCGCAAATTGATATCACACATGATGAGGTGATGCTGATAATAGCTTAGACATTCGAGGCACAAATGCTAATACGAAATGGGACTCAGGATCTTCCTCGTATGACCAAGGTGCTATCAAGTGAACGAGTATGTTACTTGTCTGTAAACCAAATACTTCCCTCTTACGTGTTATACGCAGGTGTTCCTACTAGTCAATGAAGGGACAGTAAGGCGATACAAAGCCGATCTTGCGGATGAGATCGAACCCTCAATAAACGAATTAATAGAGCGCGCAGAACAAGGCTTATCTGCTCTATCGAAGAACGAGAACAAATTAAAGGCACAAGTGAGAATATGGACCTCTCCGATGGTGTTGTATATTGCTGATAGAACCTTTTTCAAGCTGGAAAGCGTTCAATCACGACCGACAAAACCAACAGGTGGTAATGCAGCTGCGCAAAAGATGGAAGCCCGTCGAGCTCAAATGCTCACGAAGCAACGAGAGCGCCTCGAAGAAGAGGTGCGGGCACTCGAAGAAGAGGTTAAAGCATTGGTGAGCGCTTAATATAATTCAAACTTTATGCACCTTGTTTCTAAGAATTTCGCTCAGGAATTAAAAGCATTAAATCGGTGAAGCCATCTGAGTGCTGTCAATGACTCTGGTTTTCCTTCCGTAATTGTACAATTTCAACGACTACTTATGCCCTGCACTCATGTATCCTACAGCATCTGTATCTCTCCAATAACAACCGCATCCACTATCGTGCCCACCTCTAGCCTGGCGGGGGACTCGGGCGTTTTGGGCGGCAGCACGACGAGTCCGTTCGCGCCGCTTAGACTTGCTACCCGGCTGGATCGCTGACCACCCGTGCTAAATGCCTTCAGCCCATCATGTCCAGCGCGGATGATAACGCGGTGGAATTCCGTTCGAGGGTCGAGCGGCATGGTGCTTTGGAGCTACCATTCAGAGATGAGCTTTCTGTGCGGAATGAGATAAAATGAAGCGGAATTCAGACCTCCACTTTGATTCTGGGCAACTGGCACATCTTTGTGGGCCACCCACCCAGCATTCTTAGAGCTGGCACGACGAAGATATAGAATGTCACAAGCGCCGATGCAGGATTGCCTGGGAGTGCGAACATGGGCTTCGCGCTGCCACCCTCAACTGGAATAGTCGCGAATGTCGTCGGCTTTCCCGGCTTGACTGTGACCCTGCCAAAGTGTATCGTGCCGCCGAAATGGCGCTCAATGACGGGCTTGAGCAAGTCAGTGGGGCCCATAGACGTGCCTCCTGTTGTGAGGAGAATGTCGGCCTCTTTGAGGCCACGGCGGATGGCGGCTACGTGGCCATCGATGCTGCAGTTTTTGGAGGAGTGTTAAGAGTGGACACGTGACAGAGACATGGAAGGAAACGCAACTCGTCTGGTACAATGCCAAGGTCTAATACCTCGTACCCCATCCCTTCGAGTGCAGCTTGGAGCGAGGGCCGGTTTGTGTCGAATATCCCGCCCCAACTATCACTGGGCGTTGATGAAGAAGCATGTAGGTCAACGATCTCGTTCCCTGTGCTCAGGATAGCAACCACCGGCTTTCTGTATACTTCCACCTTGTAAACAATGCTTTTAGAACCTCCAACAATGTGGCAGGACTGAAAACCTACACTTTTCTTCCCGATAAAAGCCAATGTCCCCACTTCCCCGCCACCACTTAGCAGTCTCTCCTCTTTCTGCAGCACCAGCGCGCCCTTTCGCACATCTGAGCCTGGCGCTCTGACATTCTCCCCGGTGGGGATCTGAGCGAGTGTCTCCACCTCTTTTTCTTCTCCATTCTCTTCGAAGGTGGACACTAGACGCGTGTCTTCTACCATGATGACCGTATCTGCGCCGGCTGGGAGGGGACCGCCGGTGTTAATGCGGTAGATGGTGCCTTCAGGAAGGGGTGTGCTGATCGAGAGTGTTTGGGAGGTGACGACTTTATATATCCCTGGTGGATCGGTGGCTGAGAAGAGGAGAGACACTCAACTTTCGACTTATAGGCGAAGGAGAGAAGCGGTACTTACAACGCAATGCGTATCCATCAGCGCTGGTCGTTGCTGTGGGGGGTGCGTCTTGGGGGGCATGAACATCTTCTGCAAGGATATAACCTCGCAATGCATGGGTTACCTGTGAAGCGGGCTTTTGCACGACGATCTTAACACTGCCCATTTTGACAACGTACCGGCATAGTTTGGGTTGCGAGAGACGAGACTTTGTTTTGGATCAGGCCGAGAGCCTTCTCCAGCGAAATCAGAGGATAGGGTGACTGCCTGTGACGTGCCGACGCTGTGCAGGAGATCCACACATTAGTCCCATTCACGCCGCCCAAAATGAAACATACCTGGCGCCGAGGGATCGTGCGATAACGTCGACCTCGGCTTAGGAGCATGATGGTCATGATGGTGGTGGTGGTGGTCATGGTCATAACCGCCTGTAGAGGCTTGTATGGATTCCTTCGAGGACGACCCGGCAAGGGCAGCATGAACTTCCTTTCCTGTTCCTCCTCTAGTCAGTTCGACTGCATGTTGAATAACGCCGCC
>JASFDH010001164.1:0-16536 GCA_036937195.1 Nidularia pulvinata
CCCTTCCTTCCGGCAACATTACGTCTTCTCTTCCCGAAGATCTCGTGAGATCCGGTAAGAAGCACGCGAGAAGAATGGCCTCGAGGCAATTGATAGAATACTAACTTAGTAAAGTGTCTGTCTGAGGGTATGATTCAACTGACAACACTCGGATGGCACTTTAAATTATGCAGGATGACCTGGATATTCACCAAATTATGCAGAGAACATTGAGGTCTGGAGAGAGAAGTGAACGACGCCCTGACATGGAAACCCCACGTTAGGTGATTTCCTCCTCCAATATACGGCCATTTTTTCCCATCCACTGCCATCTTCGGCTAGGGTTGATAGCAGTATTGGGCACCAAACTAACACCGCGCCGTGCAAGTTCAGTAACAATTTTGGCTATGTTTCGGGTATCCTGTTAAGCAACAGATAACCGAGTGAGCTCTATCTCCACTATCGAGGCAGGGGGGATAAAATGACGCGGTGAGAATATACTGACGTCGATACCGCTATGCTGGCGACCTTCAAAGTTTGGGAGCTCGAGAGCCTTGAGCTGCGCGGGTATATTTAACGAGCGCCTCATTGCACCGTTTAATGTCTGTGGGAGGTCTTAGCTATTCCAGACAAATCAACTTCTTAAATAGCGTACCCGTATTGCTGGTATTGTGAATTCACCAGTTTGGAGGCTCAGCCAGTTCAAAACCGACATGCGGACGTCCAGGATGTCTCTTTGGATCCACTCCGGCATTGGGACCTGATACACAGATTAGTCAATGACGACGCTCGCGTATGAAAAAAATGACTTACCTGCGATATGAAGCATTGCTTGACAACGAAATCCCGAATGTCGAAAGGGCCGTCGCTACACCAACAAAAGCGCACGAGGCGTTCTCCGGTTTCGTCATCAAGCAAACCATTCCCAATCATGAACTGCTTCAAGTTATCTAGAACAACCGAGAAAGGTGGCGCGGCATCAACTTGCTCCTAGTTCGAGTGGAACTTTTAGCGCAGGAACGAACTTCTGACTCCTCTATCGACACTAACTTGTTTAATGCCAGTGAGCTCCATGCAGAATGGTGATAACGTCGGCCGCCATGAGGGTCTCACAAAGCTTCGGAACTCGTCAATGACTTCCAGATCACTGGCTCTGCTATCGTCCGCGCGATCTTTCCATCGCATCAGACAAACAGGAAACTCCTGCATATAACAACTTAGTCACACATACGCGCCATATATGTCCTATGTATGGTACTTACAATTATTTCATTGGGGTAGTTAAAGTCCGTACCCAAGTGACAGGTAGCCTCAACGTCCAAGACGAGAAATGCCTCATACGGCTGCTTTGACTTCGGAACCGTTAGGACGGGATCAGCTCTTACACGCGAGATCTTCTTTTGCGCAGCACGAGAGCGACGTGGACCGCGCATGGCCCCAGGTGCAGCACGCTTTTGTGGTGGCGGTGGAGTGTCAAGAACCTCTGCAGGAGGATCGCGACGCTGTCGCAGTCTTGCGAAGATATCTCCAAACGCGAAACCTCGGAAGAATCCTTGTGAACGTGGGGTTTGGTAGGAGGCTGACCGTCGAGGCTTCTCTTCTGGACTTTTTTTATGACAAGCCCCTCCATAGCACCATTTTATGAGGCAGATCGCGATAAATAGTATCGCGAATGCAGCTATCCAGTTACCGCCGAGCATCCGAAGTCGATAGAGGTATACAGGTCTCGGAATAGTCTGCAGACCTGGCTGCACAAAGACCATCCTTCACTGTCAGAAGGGCGCCGCGAATAAGAGCAAAAACTAACTGTTTATGCTAAGGCCCGTTGGCTTTCACTGGGCCTGCAGCATGAAAGACTTGAGATCAAAAGTGAAATTCAAATGGGATCTTTAACTATAGCACATCACGTGATCTGCTATAATTTTCCCAAATTTGATTAGTTACCTCTGCAAGCCTATGTGCTCTCGAATTCAATAACGACCCTATTTATCACCATGAAGCAAGGTGGAGATGACCTCGAAGATGACTTCGTGATTGACGATACTGTTGCTCTTTCTGAGAACGAGGACGTGGTGCAAGATGGTCCATTTTTCTCGGACGCCGAAGAACCTGAAGCTGGACCGACCGAGGTGAAGGAGGGGGTGGATGATGTTGAGGAACCACCGGCAGCAGATGAGGCTGCGATAGCAAAGAAGCGAAAGAGAAGAGAGAAGGAGAAGGAGCGGAAAGCTAAAGTACGTCCAGAGCAACTTACACTCAGGTTCTGGGACAAGCTGATGAACGGAACGCAAGTAGAAGAGAAAGCTGACAGAAGACTCCACCGAAGGCTCAGCAGAACGCCCCGTTGCTGCTCAATCACCATATTCACTAGCAAATTATCTATCCTTCATGCAAGCGAAGACGTTTAAGAAACTGTCCGAGATCGAGTTGGGCGACATGCGAATACCAGGTGCATATGCTCTATGTCAATTTACAAGGAGTTTCTCAAGTTAACACACAGACAGAAACCTCAATAGCGGATACAACCTCATGGGCTGGTCCTAGAACACTAGACCAGCTAGTTGATTTTATTACAAAAGGTGCGTCTCGTCCACGATCCATGGACGCTCATCTGAAGACTTTCTTCGCAGCCGTCCCAATATTGCACACTCGATTATCTCAAAAATCCAAGTCCAACGGATCACCAACGCTGCTCTTCGTGACCGGAGCAGCGTTGAGGGTGGCGGACGTGACGAGGGTATTGAAGGACAAGAAACTGCGCGGTGAAAAGGGAGGCGAAGTTGCCAAGCTCTTCGCCAAACACTTCAAGCTGGACGAGCATGTTGGCTATCTGAAGCGCACAAAGGTTGGCGCTGCTGTAGGAACGCCAGGGAGAATCGGGAAGCTGCTCTGTGAAACAGGTCAGGGTTCAACGTCATAGAACGAAGGCTAGTGTTAACCGTCACGCTGCTTTTTTTTTTTACAGACGCGCTAACAGTGTCTGCGCTCTCACATATTATACTCGACGTGACTTTCCGAGACACAAAAAACCGGACTCTGCTAGATATCCCAGAGACTAGAGACGAGGTATTCAAGACGGTGTTAGGCGGGCCAGAGGTGCTGAAGGCCATTAAGGAGGGGAAGATCCAAGTTGTGTTGTACTGAACTCGGAGTGTAATTATCAGAGTAGATTAATGGGATATATAAATACAGAAGGAGTGCACGACCATAGCCCTGGAAGGCATTAGAAACCCTTCGGATTGGTTCTAAGTGTCATCTGAAGAAACTGCTTAGGCGACGTGGCATCATGGTGTAGAGATGGATGACTTACCCTTGTCCACTTGGGTACCTTGTGAATACCTTTTCGATATCCTTTCGCTCGAGGACTGAATATTGTGTACTTGTCACGCGCGAGCATTTCGTGTTCCTTAGGGAGTTCCAACGCACGCTCCTTTGCGGAGGTCAGTATCAGCGAGACTCAGAAAGGAGAACAGACGCACTAGAGCAGTACAGTGAACACCACTGGCCCTAACTGCTTCAATGACAGCATCGACCTTTTTGAGGCGAGAGCGGGCATTGGCTTTGCGCGTTATTGAGAGTTTCCAGGGTGTCTTCCTGGGAAGAAATTCAAGACAATATCTGCAGAAAAATGCATGAATCTTACCACAGAAGACCTGAGAGGTTCACATTTGTCGGACGGAATGCGCCAAACATCTGTGCTTGCTGTCGGGGGAGATGGGCGGAGGAAGCGCAAATATTTAGTGTGAGAAAGCGCGTCTTCCAAATTCCGACTGACCTGTAAGCGCCGGCCATCTTCAACTCGAGGACTTCGTCACGACCGTCATGGCAGAAACCTCTGTCGTCACCACAAACGGCCTCAATGGCCACGCTGATTACGACATGCTCGATGCTCCGAGAGACGGTGCACTCAGGTTCTCCAGTGGCCTTATTCTACCCCCGCCTGAGATTAAGTGTGCGTGCTGAGCTGCCTTTTCCATACTACTTTCCTCTGAACTTTTCATCCAACAGCTGTCATCGACCGCACTGCCCTCTTTGTTGCCCGCTCCGCCAATCCCCCGCAATTCGAGGACAAAATTCGCGAAGGCCAACGCTCCGACCCCAAATTCTCCTTCCTCAATCCCGCTGATCCATACCATGCATACTACCGACACCGAATGGACAGGGTGGCTCAGGGTGACCTGGGGGATGACACCGCGCCCAAGGACGGCAAGGCAGACGATGCAGCTGCACCAAAGGAGATGATAGACGTTGGTGTTGAGCCTCCTCCACCAGAGTTTATACTCGACTTGCCCAATATCAGCCCTATCGACTTGTATGCCCTTTTTTTCCTCGCAAAACACTTAATTCTCATATCAGTCTGTATTTAGGGACATAATGAAACTAACCGCCCTCTTCACTGCACGCCGCGGACACAGCTTCCTCGCCAATCTCTCCGCACGCGAGGGCCGCAACTATCAGTTCGACTTCCTCCGGCCCACCCACTCCCTCTTCGGATATTTCAACCGGTTGGTGGAGCAATATACCAAAATTCTGCACCCTAACAAGGAGATGCTGGAGCAGCTGAAGGAGCGGACTCAGGATGATGCACGGTGGAAGACTCTCGAAAATGCACGAAAACATGCTAAGTGGGAGAGGCATAAGCGGGAGATGGACAAGCAGAGACAAGACAATCAGGAGGCTGAACGAAGTGCGTAATTCCCTCATTTGTGCTTCGTATACGTTGACATCCTTTTCAGTTGCATTTGCCGAGATTGACTGGCATGACTACGCTATTGTGCAGACTATCGAGTTTACTGCTGCCGACGCTAATTCAGAACTGCCACCACCAATGAGCGTCCAGGAAGTGGAGAACATGACCCTTGCGCAGAAGAGGATGGCTGCTATGGTCATGGAGAACACCGCCGAGGATGTCGAGGCTCACCGTGCTAAGCAGGCTGCTGCTGAGGCTGAAGCAGCTGCGGCTGTAGGAGGTGCGGGAGCAGGAGGCGAGGATGATGCAGAGATGGAGCAAAGCGATGACGAAGAGGATTTAGCGACAAAGCAAAAGGCGGAGGAGCGGCAGAGGGAAACGATCCGCGCCCAGGCTCTGCAGGCATCTTCAGCAGGGCCGATGAAGATCAGGACCGACTACGTGCCAAAATGTGAGTCTCACACTTCACCTTTTACTAAATTCATTTATTAACACAAATTGTAGTGGGTGCAAACAAGGACAAGGTCGCCTTGACCACTTGCGCCATTTGCGGGCAGCAAATCCCCGTCGACGAACTGCAGGAGCACATGCGTATCGAGCTGCTCGATCCGAAATGGAAAGAACAGCGAGACAATCTCGAAATGCGCAAGCGACAGGCATCCGAGCTGCAGAGCGGCGCGAACGTCGTGTCTTCGCTCAAAAACCTCGCCCGTACGCGTGTCGATATCTTCGGCACGGAAACCGACGAGGAGCGACGGAAGCGCGAGGAGGAGGAGGAGCGCGAACGCCGCAAGGAGAGGGAGAAGGTCGTCTGGGATGGTCACACTGCCTCAAAAGCCAATACCCTCGACAAGTTCTCGACGAATGTCAACTTCGACGAACAGATTGCCGCCATTCATCGTGCCAAGGGTCTCGGGCCGTGAGTGTTCTGATTTCTTATCTCCTTCATGGTACTGCATACTCACGCCTATCTTCCTCCCCTATAGTCAAGATGTCAATGCGATTGGTCCTGGTATAGGACCTGCCGCAGTTCCCCCTCCCCTGGCCACACTGCCTCCTGCCCCTGCCTCTCTTCCTGCTCCTCCCACAGGTGCCGCGGCATCCGGTGCCTACTCAGCGGCAACCGTATCGTCCGGACCACAGCCTGCCTCGGCGTACCCGCCTCCTGTCATGCTGCCCCCCCTGCATTACCAAGGCATGGATGCAGCCCAACCATTTGGGTACCAGCCTCCCGCACCGGGGATGCACCCGTCGCGCATGGCTGCACTCGCAGCCGCGAACGGCGCTATCCAATCCGCGCAGGCAGGTATGGTTCGATCCGCAGACGAAATGGAGGGAGGGGCAGGCGATGAGTTACCGCCGGCAAAACGACAGCGTGTGGCCAAGCTCCCGGGAGGGGCTTTGTACCCGGAGGCGGATTGGATCGCTATGCACCCTGTGAGCATCTACTTCCATTTTTAGTACACGTTCGCCCGCTACTTTTTTTGACCTCACAAACCCCTAGCATCCCATTTCACTTCAGGTTCAACTGCCCAACGATCCGTCGAAGCCGGAGTGGAAGTTGGACGGCACGGTGGTGACTATCCCCGATTTGCCACTGAACCTCCTTGTTTCGACGCTCCGGGACCGTATTATACAACACACGGGAAGCGCAGTGCCGGCTTCGAGAATTCGCATATCGTATATGGATAAGATGCTTACGAATGCGAGTTCGATCGCGAGTTACAATTTGGAGGACGAGGACCGTCTTGTGTTCAGCGTTACGGAGAAGAGGAAGAGGTGAACATCGAAATGTTCGAAGCGTTCACTTTGATTTCATCGTATGTATGTATGTACTCTCGGAGAGCCGTATTGATATCGTAGTGACTACGAATGTAACAAGGCTAGTGGGGGTCTTTATATGATAGGGTGGTATGTCCTTGCTACAGTAGGTAATAAGTGCGTTCACCGGGTAGGGCGGTATGTAATGTTACAATCTAATGGTGATGTTGGCTATCGTAGTGAGACGTATACAATAAATGTTTGTGAATGCGATTATGCGATGTCAACCTAGCCCCGACAGTGAAAATGAGAAGTGTACTGTTGCGATGAATGATAGGAGTCTTTCTCCACTGTATATCCCTGAATTGCACTGCAATGCTCGACGCCGGTGCGCCGCTCCAACCCTCAAACGAAAAGGACAATCTAAAAAAAGCTGGGACTTGCGGTGGAGATCCTATCGGGGGAGCGCTATGCTCGGAAAGTAGCCATGGTCAACGAGCCGCGCAACGTCGGGCTCGGACCTGGTCTGACCTTGGCTAAGCCACTGAGGGCGTGCTGAGAATCCAACAGGCACTTGCCGCCAGTGGACCAACGGGGGGGACGGAGCGGCTGCCGTGTATGCAAATGTGCGTGTTCTTGAGGATCGACCCCTCGCGGCTAATCGCTCGCCTTCGTCTTGGGATACCTCCCCTGATCGCTCGTTATGCCTATTCCAATTTTCTGCTAGCTCCTCTTCTGCACTCTGCCCTGATAAGGGGATCGTGTCCTGAAGCCACTGTTCGTCCTCCTTGCTGGGTAACCGTGGGGTGGACAACTCGCGCTTGAATATGCTTTGGGGAGAGTTAAGGTACGGGGACTGGAGCAGCGATGGGGGAATGGGTATGTGGGGCGGTTGTGATGGAAGCAGGGACTTCCTGCGCTTCAGTGGACTTCGCGATGAGTGATGGGGAGTGCTGGAGTGCGGTTGGGAGTCGGAGTGCTGAGGGGGGAATGTGCCGGCCATGGTGAGAGAGCAGGGCGTTAAATACGACGATGACGATGCCTCTAGAGCGCAATACGAAAGCGAGAGGATAGCGATGCAGGCTCAGGGAGGGGCATTGGAAAGAAGCTGGAGGAGCGTGGCCAGTCTATATAAATCGCTCTGCCATGGGCATCTACCGAATTTGATCGAATACTGCACTCGATCGGAGCGATGACCCCCCAATTTGGAAGGTCTAGCCTTCGCCCAACAAATCTATCCCAGATATAATCCAGATACCATCCTAATACGAAGTGTCCAGATCCACCATTCAAATGCGGGTATTCTACACATACACATATCGTACAACAAATTCTCTGTACATAGATACTAGCTAATCTAACCTATACCATTCGCCGACAGATAATGGCAAACAGGACCACCAATAGAACGCAGATCGCAGAGTCCAGCAGAAGCGGAGGCTTTTGAAGACTCGTCCTAGCGGGATGCGCAGCAGGCGCCTCGACGGCCACATGCGGAGGTGGGCGGGTCAAGGTTGATGCAGATGCTGAGAGGTCTGTAACAGTATCAGCACTGTCACGAGATCCAGATGCCAGCACGGGTTCGGAAGCAGGCACTGTCGTTGCGTCTTCTTCCGGCTCAAAACGCGAAGGAGGAGGCGTTATTCTCTCGCTCGTCGGGGTAGAAGAGGGTAGGTCGATTGCAAAATTATCCATCGGAGGTTCTGCGGGGCGTGGATTCTCCGAGGGCGCTGACTCTAAAGAGGCCACAGTGCTGCTGCTGCTGGTAGCCTCTGCTGGAGGATCCGGAAGGAGCTCCAGATTCGTTTGTTCGCAGTGCGGACAGACCCACTCTCTTGACCTAAAGCAAATTAACCAATCAGTTCCAGCCCTAAAATGAGCGTTACAAATTATTGTTAACACGCACAAAGCTGCAAGCCGTTTCCGTTCTGTGCTGGGATATTCAATTGATCCAATACCTACCGCGGCCTGTCCTTTCAGAGGGAAAAATCCCTGGAGGCCAATGATGGCTGGGTTTAACGAGCTGTTAGCACCTCTAAAAGGAAATACCGGCCCATAAAATGTCTAGCTCACCCGTTCGAACTCCCCAAGCAGGTTGCCAGAGTTCCTCATGATCTAAACCGAGATAAGTCATTTTAATCCTTCGAGCTTAAAACTTAATGAACGCACAGCTTGTGAAACTGATGCAGATCTGGAAAACAAGCATGAGACGAGACTTCTAGATGCATTCAATATACGCAACGCACCTTTGTATTCAGCTCGAACCGCCCGTTAGGCGTGAGCATCATGATCGAGGGTGGACGGAATGGATATTCCGCTGGGAGGAGAATCCGGAAATGATACAGGCCACCCTCGAATTCCGTCCCCGCTGATCCACGCAGTGTGCAATGCCATTCCTAGAGCTTAATGCTAAGAGCAATGAGGCTATCGCATCATATGCGACTCACGAATATATCATCCTGAGAGTAAAGACTTAATATTGGCCCTGACTGACGATAACTGCGAGACGCACCTCCAATGGTGCAGCAGAATAATCTGTGCATGGGTCATTTGCCAGCTCTCGCGCCTCCTGCATTATCCGCTTCACAGCTGAGATATCGAACAGATGTCGGCATAGGTTCCTTGAAGCGCACGACAACTTCCACGACACGCTACTCACCGGAATTGTTCTTATTAAGAGTGGAGGGCCGCATGATAAGGATGAATCCTTGCAGATAAGAAAGAGATTGGATAGACAGGTAGTACTGAGCGGCTCAGTGAGGAGCGAACGAGTGGGAAGGTCTAAGTAGAGTATGTACCAGTAACTAGTCAGGTGCTAAGTGCTCTACTAATACTCGGCTATGACAAGCGGTTGACGTGGAGGCAATGATAAAGGGTTATCGGAGTTTCAAATTCACGTGACCCCACAAGATTTTGGTGGCATCGAGCTTACCGCTGACATCGACGCGCTCAGAGGCAAGCCCTCCCCACTCATCTAGCTGGCTTTTTGTCCTCCCCGTGCACCGCATCTGGTGTCTCGCAAATTATGACTATTCACATTAAAAAGCTCAAGGTCCGCCAGAAGAAAGGTCAGTACAATATACGTTCAACGCGTTGCTTTTCTCAATATTGTACCCCCGCAGCTCCGGCGGCGGTCATGTGTGCTCCCCAGCTTTCCAAGATGCTCGGCTGTTGGGCGGCCACCGGCGACCTCCATTCCATGGACAAATGCAAGAACGAGGCGCTGGCACTGTTCGACTGTATGAGGACAACAGTGCGTCGCTTATTCGTCATCCTCAGACCGCGGACATCCTGACCTCTTCCCCTTCCTGTAGCCCCTACCGAAGAAATCGCATAGACCTACCATTAATTACCATCTCGCTAGATTGGGGAAGTCCATTCAATAGATTTTTTCAATACCTATGACCATGTGGTAGTTCCACTCGGAAGAGCGGTGGATGTGATCGCTGCGACTTTGCCCCCCCAAAATTCTCGGATACTCTGTACCTTCTTCGATTCCCCGCAGACTCGGGAAACAAGAAGCATATGAAGCTCTCCGTTCGACAGGATGGGTAACATGTGTTGGACCACGCTGTTCAGATAAGCACGTAAGCCGCCTGTTCCTCGTGCATGCACTTCGACATTAGATCGGGAACGGCCTTCTCTCCTTCTACCCTGTTAACCCTGGCATTTCTACGAAGCTGAAAAGGACATAATATGAAGCAAGCGTACCATTTCAATGAGTCTTTCACTGGGTTCTCAGCTACGTTTTCGATCATAACTACACCAACATGAGCTGTTTAAGGAAGGTCGAGTTATGTAGCCTCGATACATATGCGTGTCTGCACTAAATTCGTTACCTCACTTTCCTGCACTCTTACGCCCACAGACTATGCACCTACCTGACACATGGAAGCCGTACGGACCCTCAAGTGGCACTTAAAAGCCATTTCAAGAGGAGCGAACTTCTCTGCTTGCAATGTACGACAAGGAGGATGTCGCAATATTCTGGGACTACGGTTAGTCTATGACAGCTTTACGACATAGGCGACGTGTGTGTATTAACGTTTTGTGGGCAGAGAGTGCGCGGCAAAGTTCCACTGTTACAGGTTACGAACTTGTGAAGAACATTGTTTCAACGTCACATGCCTTTGGAATAGTCAAGTCCTTTAAGGCTTACTTGACCTTTGATGCCGGCTCAACGTCTACAGGAGTCTCGAGACTTCATTCAGAGCTCCAAACATCAGGCGTGTCCATAATCGACTGCCCTCTCAATGATCGCGGAGATGTTGGCAGTGGGATGATGATGAGTGAGTACTTCAAAATACAGAGAGCATACCCGAAATAAGCAACCTACCATAGTTGACATGGTCCTCCATGCCATGGATTACCCCGGTCCATGTACAACCTTCCTCATTACGTCAAATAGCGCTTTTGCATACGCAATATCCATACTGCGAATGCGAAAGCATCGCGTTGTCGTCGTGTGCCCTCCAGGTGCACATCCTAGTCTTACCTCACAGGCATCGATCAACCTGGATTGGAAACAGGAGGCTCTCGGATTGCAAGAATTTCGTCCTACTTCTGACTCTAGTAGTAGGCTTAATTCAAAACCTTTTGCACCTCAACAAAGTGCCGATTCGATTAGTGAACCAGACGCCGGGCAGTTCGCACCCAAGCAGCAAGAAGCAAACGACGATACCCACCCCAGACTTCCGACTGAAACTCGCCATAGTATTATTTTCTCCGGAACAGGCTATGGGGCAGAAGGACTCGGTTTCTTCGTCGATACTCCTGCTTTTCCCAAGGCATCGCAGACTATTGATCGTACTGTCGGAGAGAAGGAGCCCACTTCCCAACCGACGCCAAAAACACAGACAAACCTGGATGTTTCTTCTTCAGCCACACTTCTTCCCGAGACGATATTCCATGGAAATGCCGAACAAGGTGCAAAATCGTCCATGTTCATCGATACTGCAACGAAGGGAAAGCAGAAAGAGCGCTCAGTGTCTGTACCACCAGAGGGGACAGCTCCGTTTTTCGGTACATCCGCGGAACTCGCTGAAACTTCGACTCTCTTCCCATCTGCTTATACGCCCTTCGACTTTTTATCCGACATCCCTCGTGAAAAAGCTATCGAGCACGATTCGGAATCCTCAATTTCGCCGGCCTCGACGTTGACATCGCCTTTCTCTCAGCACGCGTCAGGATTCTCTGTGGTGTCGCAAATGGCAACGTCGACTGCCCCGACTTCGAGTGTTCCCTTGATTGACTTCGATAAGAGCAAGCTCGCACCGCCACCAATCCTAAGCGCGAGCGCGAGTACACCGGCACTGGTGCCCGTTGTGCGCACATCTAGTGCTGCGACTTCAACGTCCAAAGCAACCGTCAGACCAACTACTTCCACTGGAGCATCTACACAGACCACGACGTCTGCTAGCAATGCAAATGTAGCTCCTCTTCCTTTCGCTACAGCAGCCCCTCCCAAACCAGCTAAACCATCTTCATCATCGACTTCAACTGCACCGCCCACTATAGCAAGCACTTCCAAAGCTGCCCCTAGTGCAAAAACCCTGCCGAAAGTTGTCCCAGCCGAATTCATCCCGTTAGTGAAGACTCTTGAGCAACATCGTTCTAAGGGTCGCACGCAGCCGGATCGCAGCGTTATAGCTGTGGATATCAAGAAGTTAGACGGACAGGTATATACCAGGTCGCAAACAACTGGGTTCAGGCAATACGCTGTCAAAGCTGAAAAGGCTGGTATCATCAATCTTGGACACGATCAGTTGGGACAGGCTTGGATAGCTCTACGTCCGGAGTGGCATGATGCAATCGGATGACTTGACTCCATTATCAATGTTTCCTGCAAGCGCATTGTGCTGTGAGAAGCGTCAGACTTGTCATAGTTGGGTTATTCTGCGTTGTAATATTTTCTCGAGCTTGATCATATTTTGCTTTTCAAAACGCGGGATGAACTTATCTATTTCTTGTAAGCCTTTAAGTTTTCGATAGGCCTTTCTAATACGCATGAATTTCAACTTCAACTTCAACTTCAATGATGTCGAAGACACCTGATGCCGGGCCGACTCATCCGAGCTTGTACTATTTGTGGGCAATTGTGTTGATGTGTAGGCGCGTAGTACAACGTTGGAAATCAACTTACCTCCACTGTCTCCATAATGGCTTGACAAGAGAGCGCTTCTCATGCCCACTTAGCTGGTTAGCGTCCACCATCTGGTCCGACACGTTGCTCATGCGAAACACCCAAGGGACCCATGAGGTCGCTATTTTTTGGGATTATGGTCAGTTCCTAGCTTCTGAACTGGTGCAATGTGTTTTCTAAATGCTCGCACAGAGAACTGTCCTGCGCCTTCAAACGCCTCTGGGTTTAATGTCGTAAAGTGCATCCGCAATGTGGCGCAGTGCTTCGGTAGCATCAAGCTTTTCAAGGCGTATCTGGAGGTGTCGTCTCAACTTCCTGCACCAAGAGCTCTAGCCCTTCGATCAGAGCTACAATCCTCTGGTGTATCCTTAACCGATTGTCCTCACAATGGCCGCAAGGATGTGGCCGATAAGATGATCATAGGTGAGCCCTTGCCAATGAAACACTATCTATCCGAACTATGCCTATAAATGAACATTCTATTTCAGTGGACATGCTTGCTCACGCCATTGATCATCCTGCGCCTTATACCATTTTTCTTATATCTGGCGACAGAGACTTTGCCTATCCGATCTCTATTTTAACGCTACGCCAGTATAATGTCGTGTTGCTTGCGCTTCCAAACGCCCATGTCAGCTTGACATCTCAGGCCTCGGTTTGCCTTGATTGGGCAGTCGAGGTCTTGCAAGGAATCGAGGAAGATTCCTTACCAAATGATGACACTCGTACTCGTCATACGCGCCAATGTTCATCTGGTGCTGCTGGAAATGGCTTAAGCTCGTCACTGCCAGCCCACCCTAGGGGGCTGTCCTATGAGCCTGAATGCGATGCTGAAGATATTGACATATCACAATATTTTCGGGGACCCACCAATAATAGCGAACGTGCGACATCTTTCTCGACTCGTTCGGTAAATAAACCCTCCACTCAAAGTATCCCAGCATCGAACCTTCGTACTCCAATACCAAATACTTCACACCTGTCTACTCTGATAACACCTTCTAAGCTCGATCTCGAAGTAGATGACATTGCTGCGAATCCCAGCATGAAATCGCTGGGGGTACATTCTGCCACGCCAACTATACAAAGCGTGGTGAAACTACTGACAGTAGAAGCACCGCGAGATTCAGAACCTTTTATTGAGGCAAAACCCTGTGCTCCGGTGAAAAGCCAAAGTGTTCTGACGCCACCACCAAGCAAAGGGCCATTAATATCGTCATCTTCAGGACAATCAGGAAATACACAGCCAAAACCTGGACCATACAACGACATCGCGGCTCAATACAGCAGACCATTCTCCGCGCCAGCAACAATGCTTTCGACGGCTATCCAGCTTCCCCCGACCGTGATACAACCTCCTCCGAATGTGATACAGCTTCCCGCGACAGTAATAAAGCCTCCTCCGACCGTGATGCAGCCCCTTCCTTCTACCGTGATAAAGCCTCCCTCAACCGTGATACAGACTCCTCCGATGGTGGCAAAGCCTCCCTCAACCATGGTACAGCCTCCCACAACGACGATACAGCCCTCCTTCACCGTGGTACAACCTCCCTTGAAGGCGAAGCAGTTTCCTTCAACAGCGACCCAACCTACTCTATCCTCATCCTCAAGCATGGCTGGTGCTCCTCCAACTGGAGCCCAAGTGGTAGTACCTCCCAACCAATCAATTCCAAAACCCAGGACTTATCCAGCGCACTTTAAAGTGCTGGTTGATACATTGGAATATTGCCGCAAACAGGGATCTGAGCGGCCTCTGCGTTCTATTGTTGCAGCGCAGATTGTCATGAAAGATGTGAAGGTGTACGAGAAGGCCGGTGTCGCAAAGTTTGCACAATATATTGCTCTTGCTCAAAAAGCGACCTTGGTCCAGACTGGCGGCTCTAATGGCACTGAGTGGATATCACTACTCCCCAACTGGTACGGGGCAAGCTCCGCGTGACAAAGCTCCGCGACAATTCCCCCCCCCCCCAGACAGAGTGGTGGAATCATTTTGAAGTGAATAACACCAATTCGTCCTGTCGATAATTTGCTATCGGGATGTAAGGTTATATAATTGTAGGAGATAGCTACAGGGATTCAGAAATCGTTCCAAATTGAAGAGTTAAATAATGTATTTCTATCTAGTCAATATTAGTCTAGACTTGTCCAAACTCGAAGTGTATCCTCGTTTTCTTCTAGGTCTTCAACAAGCTCAGCCACTTGACTTTCTGTGTCTTCCGCAGGGTTGCTCACTTCCGCAGGTAAATATATCAGCTCGGTTGCTTGCAATTCTGCAGAAGAGTTGGCACAATATGCAGTCAGTTCCGATGTAAGCGCTGCGAGGCCCTCCGGCGGACAGATAAACTGGTGTAAGAAAAGATTGCCCTCAGGTGAATAACGAGATTACGTTCAACGGCTTTGGATCGTACCTGAAACGCAGGGGCCTCTCCTTCTTCAGTGATATCCTCAAAATCCTCCGCACCACCACCCAACGCAGCGTCAATCAGACTTTCGGTGAAAGAGGACGCGTCGATTCCTTCGGCTGTCGGCAAGGCCACCTTGACCATGCCTTTCCGCTGAAACATGAACTTGACAGGAGTGAGATGCCCACTGAAGAACTTCAATAATGCTTGCATTATTTAAAGGATGCGCTTACTTGTGTTTGGTCAGAATTTCACGAATGTTGTTGACTGTTCGTGTTGCGTTGTCTGTCAAGCACTCGCTTTATCATGTTAGAGATAGACCGAGGATAGAAACCGATGCTGGCTCACATCATCACGCCTACAGAGCCGAACGCAAGCGCTTCATATGTGAAGTGTTCGCCATTTTTGCCTTTTCCCCGTGCCTAAGGAAGGAATTGGAACTGTGCATCAGTTCGTACCGTGAAATAAACTGGTGGCATATCTCACTTTTGCAAGCGCACTCGCTATATTTTCTTTTGGCACGCCTTGATCCTTCGCTTTCTTTATAACGCCCGCGAGTTGCAAATTTAAATTGGGATCCGGCGAACCACCAACTGAAGAACAAGCATTAATACCGGTTCCCAACCCTTTGACTGACTTCGTCAGAACGTACGGCGAACTGCTAGCATGATTTCCTATGCTTTCACTTTAGCAATAGGATGAATGAGTACTGTTGAAATCCTCACCCGGTTTGCTTTGCCATAGATAACGCTCTTATTCTGATCGTTGGCACCTTTCTTGTCCTTGATTTTGGACCACTGTAGTAGCAGATTAGATTTATGAATGATGCACAACAAAGCTAAGGATGCACTTTGTTGTGGCCCGAAAGGGCGGTATGACAGAGTGAAAAAGAACGTCGAAAGACCAAAGAGTGAGTTGGCAGTATATACATCAATTAATTCTGCAGAATTTCATTAGGAAAGATTCGGGAATCGGAGGACACGACAAATTCACACGCTGTGCGTCCAGCCAAGAACAACTAAAATTAGGATATGTTCTAATTATACTTCGAGCGTTCAGATGATGTTCGTCCGTTCGCCATCCGTAAGTATTGCCTCCCATAGAAGGACCGCAACAAGTCTGGCGTCAAAGAAGAATAGCCTCATATGAAGAATATCTGACAACAAGTTACAAAATTGAGTGTGTTCGAGCTTCCAATCCGTAGCAGTACATAGCATGTTCGATATGTATGAATGCGAAAGTACAATATATACAAAGCTGCAGGTCCCCTCTCGTGTAGATCATTATTGTATCCCGTAAAGCTCATTACATTAACTATGTGAATTTTTGAAGAAAGAAAACTAAGCCAGAACCCTTCCGACACCACTCTCTGCCGCCCGAACAGCAGCAGATAGGTCAATATGGAAGAAGGGGGTGTCAGTTGGGACTACTGGAATAAGGTCGGAGGTGTGTCCCACAGAACTTATATCATCGCCCTTTTTGTCATCACCAGACTCGACATCGGTGATCACTGGCTCGACAGCGTTGGTGCTCGTCCTGCCATCGCGGTAGGGAACAACGGC
>JASFDH010001165.1:0-16535 GCA_036937195.1 Nidularia pulvinata
TGTCAGTGAATAGAAGTTCTGGTTGCCCTGGAGGAGCGTACCAGCCCGGTAAACATCGAGAACAGCTGAAGAGACTCAGAACTGGAGATGGGTGGGCTTTGCATCACGTGATAGTAAATGCTGTAGACAAGCAAAGCACAACAGCTGGACAGCATTCTGCAAAAGCTTGCTAACACGTCGAGCTAAGCTGGCAAGGCCCAACGTCGACACTCGAGCGCACTGGCCGAACTTTTAACATGGTAGACAACATCCCGCCCCCAGGTGGCGCTCCTAAAAGCGCTACCAATAGAACCTTCTTGCAATCTTGGATGGGTAAGACTACTTGTCCCGACGCGACATGCAAAATCTGATGACCATGTAGTTCTTCCTGCCCGCACTCGGACGGCATTTTCGCTTGGAGTATGTCTCGTAGGACTTACGGGCATTGCCATATCAGACTATCTCGAGAAGAAAATGCCAGCAAACAAAAGTGCCTCTCCTTAACTGTGAGGGCTATATTACGCGATAGCAAGAATACAGCTCTTTGGCACAGTGAATGACATATGCGAAATTAGGTGCTATTTGGAACGTATATAACGATTAAGGGGCTCTCTGGAGGTATAATGATTATAAAAGAAGCGGTCGAATAGTGAAAAGAGGGAAACAGATGTGTTGGCGATCTAAAGTATAGTATTCCTAATATGTGAAGATCGATCCTAAAAGTAGCTAGCTAATTGGAGAAGGGGGAAATTGCAGACGATATACCGTTCGAGAGACAAGAGACTACTCCAGATGATGCGACGCTCAATAGAGAGAATAAAATTTTGCAGATGTTGCGATATTCGACAGATAGAAGAGATTATTGCGGTAGACGTGATGTCCGACATATGCTGCTTGCCGTAGACAGGAAAACAGGAGAAAGAATTATTGCCCGAGAGATGCTGGTAGCTGTAGAACGCGTGGCTGTTCGACAGATGGTCCTAGCTGCGGAGCGAGAAGTAAGCTGAAGGATGAGTGCGCATGTCCCAAGTCGGTTGATATCCACGGGGTAGGCAATTCAGTGCAAGAGAATAGGATGTACGTTCTGATCCAAAGATGAGCATGAAGCGTTCGTATCCGACGTCACGGCCCATATCGTCATAATCGAGTCGATGTCCTTCTGGAACGATATTAAAGATGCCGGGGAAGGATATCGGTAGCCTTCCAGTGCGCTCAGATCTCGCGCAAGACCCTTCACTTCCTTCTGCTTTTCTTCGTCTTCATGCTCCCGTTCTTCTGATGATGGACATTTTGAACGCGAGAACAGCCTGCTAAAGAAACACCACCAGGTTTGGGCAAACGCCGCAAGTAGAACCAGAGCAGTCAGCCCGCCAACCAGAGCAAAGCCAATTCCAATTGTTTGCCACTTCATCGCTTCATTGGAGATGCCGTGCTCCTTCGGGCCGTCCATAAGATTAGCAGGATTTGGTGGGAGAGTGGGTAACGGTACATAATGCGCGCTGCTCGTCGTCGGTGTCGTATCTGTCTCCTGTGTATCTAGAGCTAGCTCTCTTCTAATTTCTTTTATTGAGGTGACGTGTGGTTGACTAGAAAATATAGGCTTTGTAGCATTCATAGCGGATCCAAGTAGGGTGGGTGTGCTGCCTAGAAAGAGGCTGACTGGCGAATGATGAGTACTGTGACCTCCGGTTGGCAAGGAATATGAGAGTTGAACGGAGCCAAGAAAGACGAAGAAATAGAGATGTTGGAAGTACATTGGAATAATGGGTTTGAGAAATGGAGGCAAGGTAGTAGGGAGAGCAAGGATAGCGGCAGACTCGCAAGTTCGTCGTTCACGTCGAACATATATAGTTGATCGCTCCGGTCCGGGGCCGGCCCGAGGGCTTTCTTGAGTGACTTCACTAATATTCCTGGGTGCTTTTGAGCTTTGATATGGATATGTGCTATCAGAAGCAGCTGAACGCATTTCATTGGTATACTTCATTATGAAGGCCGTTATTTTACATCCAACATAGAGAGAAAACGAGGCCAATCAGCACTTTTGCGACACATCTCCCTAAATTCACCAGGTGTACTCAGCAAGGTTTTTGGCGGTCCATACTGTACTATTTTCCCTTCATCGAGCACCAGAATCCGGTCATAATCCATGATGGTGTTAAGACGATGAGCGATTGTTATCACAATCGCTCCCGCAAGCTCTTCTCGCATCGTTCGCTGTACCTACAAGATCAAAAACATTCGTAAGTGGCTTTGCCTAACTGTGAGATCCTAGAATTGAACCTGATTATCGAGGTTTTCATCTATTTGAGACGTAGCTTCATCCATAATAATGATGTTTGTTCGTCTTAGAATAGCCCGGGCTAAGGCAACCAACTGTTTCTCTCCGGCACTCAGTGATCCTTGGGTAATTTGCATGTCCAAAAGGGTAGGTTCTTCTTCAGAAGCCGTGTGGTGTAGAAGCAAAGTCAAATGGCATCTCCCAAGGACCTCCAGGCATTCCTCTTCTGTGCTTTCGCCCAACGGATCGAGGTTACTCCTAAGTGTGCCAGAAAAAAGGGATACATCTTGACTAATAATCGTCTACAGTCACAGTTGAAGCGCACGATCTGCATAGGGTGAAAGAAAACGTACAACTCGTGTTCTGAGATCTTCGAGACCAAGAGTGGAAATATCGATGCCGTCGATCCTGGAAATAAATATCAGCCCAGTTCGAGAGAAAATAATAAATGCATACAAGATTCTGCCATCCACTGGTTCTACCATCCGCAGAAGCGAGAGAGCCAGAGTAGATTTACCTGAAGAAAATCACCTATCAGAGACCTGAAAACGATCACCTATTTCAGTACACACCTGAGCCTGTCCTTCCGACCTTAAAATACGGGTCGATTTTAAGCTAAATAGAAAGGGAAATTGTGACTCACAACTCCTATCTTCTCAGATGGCTTCACAGAAAACGTTATGCCATGTAGAACGGGACCTAGGTGAGGAGCATATCGCACAACCAAGTTTTCTACCAACAGCTCGCCGGAGTTCGAAGGCCAGTAGGCTGGCGGTCTGGTTTTTTCAATTGTTGCAGGTGCTTCTTGGGGAACATTGAGATATTCGACCACTCGCTCCACGCTGTTAAAGTCCAATTCTAACTGAGCAGCCACTCTGCACAAAGGACATCAGAAACGATGATGATTTGCAAGAGAGTATCAGAGATAAGTACCCACTTCACAAGTTGCCGACTTGCTTCTGCGAAAATTCCAGCCTGAACAATGACTATGGCAGTAGAACCGTTCGTAACTCCTTTCCATAGTGCAAACATCGTGGCCGTGAATACGACAACAGAACCGAGACCTAAAATATCAAATCAGCACAGAGAAAGAACCGTCTAAGAGTGGGATGCTAACAATCGTATCTCCATCGAAGCCAACCGTTCACAAGCCACTGGTGATACATTAGCAAAGGGAAGGATAGTCTGCTTACAGACTTACATAGACATGATCAAACGACTGGAAATTATCGACCTAGTGGCGGAGTAAATCAGTCAACGCGGGGATCGAGAAGAAAAACCATACTCTTGTATAGAACCGATCCTGATATCGTTTCTCCATACCAAAGGCACGGACATGGACGATACCACGCAGCAGCTCATCGAATCCTGCAAACGCTGGCGATAGTGAAATAGATTCCAATCTCCGGAGATCCCTTGATGCTTGGATATATGGTGGCGCTAACCTGATATAAAGCCATGCTATGATAATCGCAAATGGCGCGAAAGTCGGCACGACAACCAAAATGACTGTGAAGGACGCCAAAAAGTCGAAGATACCTGAAATGCAAGCTCTAGCGGAGTTCTGTAAAGCACCATCGATAGTACCAATATCGGCTGTGAACCGATTGAGTATTCTCCCGATGGGTGTTATGTCGAAAAATCGCGCGGGAGCTCGGGTCAATCTTTGGAGGAGTGATATGAATAACGAGCGCGAGGCCTGTAAACTGGCGTAATAACCCAGCGAGATGTAGAATAGAACTGTAAATGCGCCCGCTATGGAGATATATAAGTAGATCATCAACCATGGCGTGACATTAACGTTAGGCGAAGGTAGCGCGTCCCAGGGATATCCGACAACGGTGTTGAGAACTGCGGTGAACAAGGAGGGATAGCCATTCTGATAGGCCTCACCCCATTTGGCCAAGAAAACCTGTAAAAGCGTTGTGAGTAATCATACGAAGCATATGAATTGAGCGTATAATAACCTGATTCCCGATATTAATGAAGCGAATGAACAACATGAGAACAATCGTTAAGAACCAAGAAAACAATCCAGCGGCACGGATGTAAGTAAGGTAAGTGATCAATGCCACTCGCCCTTCTGCTCGGGCTTCCTTATCTATTAATTTTCCGTCGCTAAGCTCGCGTTCCGGAACAGCCGTGTTTCGGGAATCCTGTAAAGCATCTGCTTCATTTTCGTGCACTTGCGCCGAATGTTCTAATTCTTCTGGGAAAGGTTCATCTTCAGTGTTGATAACCTGCTGAAGGATTCCTGCTTCGCTTAGTTCACGGACGGTGCCTTTGTGAATAACCTCTCCATGCTGAAGTTCAATGAGATAAGAAGCTATTGGAAGGCAGAGGGTGATATGATGGGTGATCAGAACAATCGTTCTATCGCAAGCCAGATCTCCTGAGAGACACTTGGAGACGAGATGCTGAGCTGTGTGCATATCGACTGCGGCCAGACTGAAGATCGATGAGCTTGTAGCTAAAGTCGAGAGTCAAATATCTTACGGATCATCCAGAAGGATATATTTAGCTTGCGAGTACATTGCTCGTGCCAGAGCTACCCGGGCTCGCTGTCCTCCTGATAGCGTGACGCCCTTTTCTCCGATTTCTAGAGGCAATTAATCAGACGTTTCATGAGATATTATGGGCCAACACTTACCCGTCATATCACCGGCGTCTAAAATAGCTAGATCTTGCTTAAGAGCACACGCCTCTAAAACAGACTGATATCTCGATTCGTCAAATCCATAAGAAGATCCGAATATGATATTGTCGCGAATCGTGGCGTGTTCAAGCCCTAAATCAATGGAGATTAATTGTTAATATCGACTTTGGCAAATGGATGGGAACTGCCTACATGGGTTTTGACCACAGTAAGCCACCTGATGATTCGTCTTATCCATAAGAACTCGGCCAGAGATGCAATGCATTTCTTCGAATCCATGTAAGGGCAATATTAATGAATATAATCTTTAACATACCTCCAAGAAGTGCGGCAAGGAGTGCACTTTTGCCCGACCCTGTTGGTCCACTCACCAAGGTCAACTTACCCCGAGGGAAGTGTATGTCGAGAGGCCCCAATCGGAAACGAGCTGGTGATGAATCTGACTCTTTCTTAGCCTGCCACTCAAAAGTGGCTTCTGAAAATCCTACTTCGTTTTCGGGTGAACAGGTGGATGATGCGGTTAAAGTCGACGCCCAGTCTGGTACTTCATCTTCATTGAGGTATCCTTCGATACGCTGCATTGAGACGTAAGCTAGTGAGTGAAATTAGCACCAGAAATCGTTTCACATATGATATAGCTTTTTACCGTGTAGCATGGCAAAGAACTGGCCTGGTAAGGCAGTCATAGGTTGTTGGAGTTGAGAAAATAGTGCAATAGATGTGAAAGCTTTGGACACTGTGAGCCGCTCTCCAGCTATCAGCGTGTAGCAAAGGAAACTCGTCAATGCAGTAGCGGAAGGTATCCATATCCTACGAAAGGGTGAATAATGTAGCAGCGGTTAAAGAAGAAAGGATCCCACCAGATAAAGGAAATCAAAGTCGACACAATATTTTCCTTCACGCGCCATTTCAGTTCAGTTTCTCTTGCATCTTGAGCTTTCCTGGACCACGTATACTCTGGAGGAAGACCTCTTTAATTCAAGAGAATATGTCACTGCATGAAGAAAAATAGTATACCCCATCCGTAAAACTTCAGAAAGCGAATATTTTGAAGAAGCTCATTGACAAGATCCATCCGTTTATCTTTTGCCTTCCAAGATGACCTCGTGATCTTTGGTGGTTCTCAGCAATCGCTTAGTTAGAAGCCGAAAGAACAAGAAGACCAACGGAAATATTGTATTTTGCCAATGGGTAATTCACCACATAAGCCAGGAGAATAACGACCACTCCAGACAGAGCACTCCATCCAAGTATTCTATCGAATTAGTCAGCAAAAGAATGTATATGGTCTTAACTGACACAGGATGCACATACTGATATAGGAAAACAAGCGCGATCACAAGCCGCACAGGGGATGTAAAAATGCCCGAGAATTCCCAGAAGCGCTGTGACACAGCATACGCATCTCCACTAGACTTTTCATTAGCATAGCGGACACAGTCTATTCATGACGAATACGCACTGCATAAGATTCACAATCTTTCCTAGGTCCGCGTTCTCATTTTCTTCCCCATCTTGCTTTACCTTACCAGCGATATGCTGCCTCTTCAGCGCTTTATAGTGTATCGCACAGAAGAGTTGGCCACGAGTGCGCTCATAGCACCGTCTAGTATGCCAACTTTGAAAAAGATCCACTTGGGCGAAGGAAATATGGGCTAAAAATGTCACAAGCGTCCAAAAATAAGCTTTATACACGGCTTCTGGAGTTCTATCCGCAAGAGCCGCTAGGATCTCCTTGAGCGCATACGGAGGTACAAATCCTGTTATGATAATGTAAGAAATCTGCCGAGAAACAACAGACCAGCATCTTCTTACCGATAACAGCACTCCACATTTCCAGCACAATGTCAAGAATCAAGTCAAGGGAATTAGACACCAAGAGGAATCGAAGGAGAGAATGTTGAGGATGCCTACCAGAATAACAGAAAGATTAGAACGTAGCCATGGGAACGGATAAAATTTGGGTACTGGGATTGATATTCTAGGCGTTTGTTGAAAAGCGTCTTATGACGGAAGAATGGTGATAAGCTCCAGATATCGTCTTCATTCAATGTTCTTTTCATGGCAAGTTTGAGCACGGGCTCTACAAAGTTGAATGTGCTCCATGACCAAAGAGTAACATCATCTTCGGGGCAAGACAGTTTAGCAGAAGGAGCCTATGACAGGATTGAATACAGAACAGCACCAAAGAGGAGTTATGAGAACGAGGCATACATCTGAGGACTGCGCGACATCGGGTGCAGGTAGAACGGCTTTCAAAGGAAGATGTCCAGCTATCCATACGAAGGCGACCGGAACCAACATAGCAATAAAATCAAGTGAAGCATTGTATTTCTTCTCACTTCCCATGCCCATAATATCGAATCCAAACTGAACCAATGAAATGATCGCAAGAATGGACGCGAAAGTGATGAAAAGGTAAGGCGTGGTGGACGGAGGCCTCATGAGGGTGCTCAAAACGATATATCCCTGTTGTAGACGCGCATGTTAATCATCATAGAAACATGAATACGTTCTAGAATATTACACACCCATGAAATGGACAATAATAATGCATCTACTGCATACTCTCCACTCTGGGTGTATACGCCAAAAGCAAAGCAGCCTATCCATCCTATAGATGCCAGGGATGCAAGCCCAGCCAGCAGTCGAATCTTCAACTTATGCGAATGCGCAGGCCCATCCACAGCTCCGTCAAAGTCTTTGAGCGTTATAAAGTTCCTGAAGGGAGAACAGATCCATGCTGCAAATTTCCTGATGAGTTTGGGAAAGTTGATGGCTGCCGTCAGGTCAAGGAGAAGCGCGAATAACACGACGCTAGCTGGCAGGAATATACTTAATAGTTTGGGTATGCGCGGGGTCTGTCTTGGTAGATCCTGGGGAAGAAGTTTCAGCCACAAGAATAGTTTCAAGTTTAACCCAACCTTACATCACTGTCACTGTTGACGATCCCATACATAGCAATGAAGGCCTCGCGAACAGGCCACGAAGATACTGTCGAAAGAATAGAGAAGCAGCTTTAAATAAGCGCGAAATCCCCAGTGCAATTAGTGTAATTTCTGGCCATTACATAATACATATCTTAATTAGGATATCACGTGCTTGGAACGGAAAGTCAAAACATATCATCATCTGATTCATTGGTCACAAATCGCGATTGCTCCCCCTGAGATCCAAGTCTATGCGTCGTTCCCTCGCGCCGTGGCGCTTAGCACCGACCTCAATGTTGATCCCAGCAATTGGCGTTGGGTCCATTGCCTCACCCTCCCACTCGAGACCCTCAATGCACTCCATTTCTCGCACAGGCCGTTCAAATGGATCCGTTACGCCATCGGAATTGTTGTTGGCGCAGAGGGTGACCTTTCGTCCAGTCCCGACTCGCCCAATTTTGTGGACTACAATTCTGGCCTCCTAGCTGAGTCTGCCGTTCTATACTATTACACCAGCGACGAAGAAAGGCGAAGGATGTTCCCGGTCGATCCTGACATTGGGCACACACATGTCACTTCCAGTGTTGCCAGCACTCGGAGGGCTCAATTCCGTGACGACATTGCAGAGCGGGATGGAAAGGAATGCGTCTTGACAAGGATGGAGGAGATGTTATGCGACGCCGTGCACCTTCTGGCCCACAAAAAGGGCGATACGGTATACTACTCTTACTCTCAATCTGTCCTCGCTCACCATCTCAATGGCGGCAGTACATTTCGACTTACACTCAGCATCGCAGTCGAGACCCTACCGGGGGCGACATTGTACAGGACATCGACAGCGTCCGAAACGGCCTTTTTCTCAACAAGTTCACTCACGTTGAGTTGGGTGAAGATGTTGCATTCTTAATGGTGCGTGCCGCTTGTATGATACCTAATCGTAGCCTAATGGGGCCGATAAGCAGACACCCAACTTTGCCATGATCACGACCGACATCGACCCCACCACACCACCAGCAGAGAAAAGGTGTACAGCACATCTCTTCCGGCCTGAGGCACCAGCTTTGCTCGGCGGCCTCAGTGCACCCCCTTCTGGTACTCCACTTCAGATTTCTGATACTTCTGAGTCGCCCCCTGCCATTCTCTTCGACGCCGTCTATGCTGGTGCTGTACTTCACCATTTCGGTACTCAGACACTGAAAGATGAGATCGCCACAACTTGGAAGGACACCTTCTACCTTGGCGGGGTCATGACTGCGGCTCACGCGGATTACAAGGCAACTGATGAAGGAGCCACTGCCACGGAGAGGACACAGAACCAAGCGCAGGAGCATAGGGAGTGCTATGAAGCTCGTCGTGACCCTGACACCTTCGACATGCTCATGACTCTGCCATATATCATGGTGCCACGGAACGAGCTGCAGGCTGTGTTAAGAGAAGCCAAGGAGAAGGCGGAGGTGGCGGAGCAGAGACGCGTGAAGGAGAAAGTCGATACTTGGAACAGGCAAATCACTTCCTCATAGCTTGCATGCAATACTCCTAGTCTGGCAGAAGCACGAATTCTGTATTTTGTTTTCCGACCTTCGCTATTCAGTCTACCTCTTGAGATCTGTACTACAATTGATGCTTAATGCTTCTTAAAAACAGAACGTACCCCATGTTCTGCATTCAACATGTGTTATGGTTGTTGGCGACTGTATGGTAACGGCCTCAACGAAAAATCCAGGGTTAGTGTTGCCTCGTTCCTCGTTTTGAAGACACCCTTTCCATTGATACTCTCTCTACACCCCTCTGGGTCTCTATACCCAGGATAATCTGGCTTAATCCCGACATATGAAGGGTCAAGTAGAATTGCCTGCACACTGGAAGTTTTTCTCGACTTGACTGCTGTTTTGTGAGGGAGGAGTAGCAGCAGAGGTTAGTCGGATGGGACTCAAAGCAGCGGAGCTGGTGAGGTGGACCAAGTTTGCGGCGAAGACTGGGATTGGGAAATGTATGGCGCTGTGTGTTTGCGTCGTGGAGAGCTCGGGTGATCGTATGTTTTTGAAGGTTATGTCGTCACCTTCTCATTTTCTAGCCATACCTCATAAGTTTCTTTCGGTAGGACGACGAGACTACGGTTCTCTACCGACTTTCAGACCGCGAATCATTCTATCTTGTACGTTGTCTCTCTACTTAAATCCAATCAGCCACTCATGCAAGATGTAGGATCAACAGGGCTACTGCGAAGGCATCGTCGGCCGATTCAACGGCGCTGACATGTATCTCCTCTCAAGACTGAAGCAACCTGTCTTGATAAGTCGAGCTTCGGTATCGGCTTCAATCATGTCTAGGAAATCACCAATTCCTACGCCAAATCCAGGCGTCAAATCTCCCGTAGGTCCTATTGATTTCTCACGAGCATATCATATACGCAGTGATTTCCCCGATGCCGAGGCTAGGCAAGGTTTTGCGGTTATGCCAGATTATAACCCATGTTCAATGGATGCAGGGGTTGGGATGATCGTCAATGATCGATGTAAATGAAGAGAACAAGAGGCATGACGAGGTGCGTCGCAGTTGCCTGCGTTAAGGATTGAGGGAGATCTATTCAAGTACCTATGTATCTCAGACATTTACAACAGCAAGTATCATAGGTCTATCGCACTATGCTCTGCCCTCGCCGCTCGCGCAACTGCTAAATGGCCAGCCAAACTCTTCACCGATCTACACATCGTATGTCCAAGCATTTACTGCAAGTTAAGGAGCATCGTCAGCAAACATGGTATAAACACGGTAACAAAAGATGTAGGCAGCTGAATCAGGATAACCCGGTATATGATCTCATAGCATGAAAGATGCATGCAGTCGTATAATAGGGAACCAAGGATCATCATGAAGAGAGACAGAATGGACAAAACGCACCATCGAGGAGAAGGGTGTAGTACTGCGTGGGCAGCTCATGTCGTACAAGCCCAACCGTGACAGCAGGAATCACTCAACCAATTCACCATCCACTTTCCGTGGGAACAGGAGGACGGGCCTTGCCAACCAGGCAGAGAACCCACCAGATCGGAGATTGCAAAAATGATATCGTCTTTTGCCAAGTCTTTGCATGGTTCAACTACCAGTTACAATGTTCCAACAATATGTAGTGGTTATGTATTGGACTATTTGATTCTCTCCGACCCCCCACCATTCGCTCTGTTTGCCTAATCGACCTCCTTCAAGTACCCATTCCACTATGTCTACGATATCTCACTTTGCGATGGGAAATCTATTATATTCGAGGTTATCTCAGTGTTCTGTCATTATTGCGAGGGTGACTCTTCTTTCTGAAGTCTATTTGCCTCATTACAGGCTCTGTATAATAGTCAAACGACATCACCGTCGACTACTTAACTTCGCCACCGCACTCGTTCAGCCACGACATAACAACAATGCTCATCCTTGTCCCATGGCTTCCCACATCGTGCTGCAGTATTCGCCCTCCAAGGGCTACCGCAACACCGGGCTTACTCCAGCCATCCTGCGGTGCCTGATTCAGCCATCGCCCGAAAAGCAAGCCCTCTGGTACAAGATCGCCAACCTGTGCCGCTGCAACCAGCGCAGCCGGCGAGAAATCGTCATCGGAGATTCTCAGCCCATGGCATTAAGTAAGGTGAGCTACCCTGTAGACATCGTGCCACCCCGCTAGCGCGTAGAAAGGTGCGCGCTTTGACATGGAGCCGAAGCGCGATATCGCCTCACTGCAGCAGACCGCAAGGAGAGCGAAACGCATCGATTTTAGCTACCTACTACTCGAGAACGGGTGTACCACCATTCTGCGAGAAGGATACCTTGCGGAGCTGGCCGTGCTCTTCCCCAGAACCTTTGCCACCGAAGTACTTCCACCCTACGTCATCCTGCGGGTGCGCGACCTTCCACCCTGGTCCTAGCCCCTCACCACTGGCGGCCTACCCGTGATGCTCACCACCGACGAATAGAACAACTACTTTGTGCAGGGGAAACTAGGGCGTGATCCGCAGATGTTGCAGCAGAATAACCTTCGTGAAGACCCATTCTCCGACGGTATCCTGAAGGAAGCCATGAGTACGCTCTGAGGTCTCCATGTCAAAGTAACAGAGATAGTGTGGTTTGGGGCTTTCTAGCAGGTGACCCTTGAAGACCATTTGATGTGCAACGCCTTCCTATGAAGGTCGCAAGTGATCTGGCATACTACAAGTTCAAGGTATTTGACTCAGACTCCGAGCCAGCTGTTGGGCAGTCCAAGGTACACTGCGGCATGGATTACGACGACAGCACCTATTCTCAGTCTTCAACAGGCCTGTTACGTCCCGGAGTAATGCTTAGTTCTTCAATCCAAGACCACAGATAGGCACTTCGTCCACAACTTCCGAAGCATGACCTCTGGCGTCCAGGTGCACGATCGCAACAGGAACGTCTTCATCACTGTCGCGAGCCACGGCTTCAATCCGGACGGTCAAGTCTGACATCCGAAGCCGCGAACGATCCAGATCATTGCTGAGGTTGTTGACTCTTTGCCCCATACTGACATCTCGCTCGCGAAGCTCAACCCGGGGCTTGCTTACATCAATCAAACCTTTGGTAACGACAAGCTCTATCATGGCCGTCGCATACGCGGCATCTCTTCCGTTCCAGCGCTCTGTATCGGCGACGGCATCTACGTGGATAGTCCGTGCTGTGGCGTATGCGAGGGCACTGTCGCTGGCTTGCGCGCAAGAGTCAAGGCAGACACCACCGACTACGTGCGCCATGAATGGTGCATATTCGAGAATGGTGACCAAGTGGTCGACGGATGTTGCAGCTGGACCATCATCAAGGGTGCGTTATCGCCCTCTTTAGCCTCCAGGACATTGACACGCAGATGTGTGTGGGCATCTCTGCGATCGAGTTGCAAAAGCACGGGTATGAAGTCCGTGATGAAGCACCGATGATGAGTGGCAGCAGTAATTTGGACTGATTGTGCGCAGAGACGAGGCAAATTGCCGGTGATGTTCACCAGGGCTCTCGCAAGACTGTACTATACAAGTTACATACCATTAAAAAAAAGCCAGTTAGAATCTGAGTAGATGAATCAACTAGTGTATATCAAAATGAGGACAGCACAGTTCCACTCAGCAGTGCCAAATTAACCCGCCGATATGAACACAGTTCTCCAACACTGTCGATACCCTACATAGAGCTTCATTCAAGCTTCATTTCACCTGCCGTCGTACCAGATGCCCTGATCATTGTTGTGAATCTGAGAATGAACTAGAAACGTGACGTCACGTGACAGTCACGTCATTACCGAAAGTAGTGCAGTGCCACTGTGATCTTATTAGCATCGCTAACGCTTTATTACACATTAGTACACTTGCTGGACTTGCTCTGCACCATTACAACCAACTTCCCTAGCTATTCTTCTCGGAGAACAGCTCAACCGCTCTCTATCCTCACCATTCATCATGTCTTCAAGAGAACCTCTTTGGTACTGTCATGAGGTAAGTAAGATCCTAGGACCATCACCTCTCGTGGAGTAGTATAAAGCAGCTAACGCCCACAAAGTGTCACGCAGAGATGCGACCACTCATGGTGCGCTTCATACCCGCTATACAGTCGTTGAATCGCTAAACAATGTGCCTGTAGGTTCCCGATCCTGTCTGTGCATCATGTCGTGGGAGCTTCGTAGAGAAGGCTAGCACAATCTTATCTTCGTGCACTTGATTATGGTGTTGCTCATAAGCTATATATCCAGATTGAAAATCCCCAAGACGATCCACGCCAGTTTACCAATGTCGGTGAGCCTACACAAGGAATGCCCCCGGGCATTGATACCTTCCTGCGTGAGCCTCAGATCTTCCGGCTCCTCTTACCACCACTTATGATTCCGGATAGTAACCCTGCAGAGTTTGATGGATCGTGGAATGGCACAAGCCCCTAATCAACCTCCCAGAACAGAGACAAGAGTAAGTGAAACATCGTGTCTCTGTGCTACACAAACTCACATCTCCGCAGGGTCAACGAGTCACATTTGAACTGAGAGGCGGTAATGGTTCAAGAATAGTGTCATTTGGAGGACCGAACACATTGAACCAAGGAGAGATGCCACCTTCTGGAAGCGGCACTGGGGTGCCGACGATGTCCGAGTGAGAAATAATTCGATTACGATCCTGATAAATGCTGACATGTTAAAGATTTCTGCGTGGGGCCCCGAACACAGGCCGAAATGGAGCAACAATTGACGGGCGATTAATGGCTCAATACCTCATGGCCCTCCTCGGGCAACAAGATCATATGGCTGGATTTTTCCCTGGAGGCATGGGTGGTGGGATACCAGAGAATGGCAGGATGGGTGATTATGTATTCAACCAAGAAGGTATATTCCTCATTTTTTGCCGGTGATCTCTCATGGCCCACAAGTTATTTAGCCTTAGATCAAATTATTACACAGATAATGGAGAACTCAAATACTAATAGGCCAGTTCCTGCGACAGAGGAGATTATTAAAAATCTACCACGCGAAGTCTTAATAGAAGGATGTACGCGCGATTTCTTCAATCCTAGTTCACTACTTATACCTTATTCTTAGCTGAAACGCTGGAAAAGGACTGTGCAGTTTGCAAAGAGCAATTCAAGCTCGAGACTGAGGATCCTGATGAACAAGTTGTCGTGACGCTTCCTTGCCATCATCCCTTCCACGAACCGTGTATTCTTCCGTGGCTAAATTCAAGTGGTACATGTCCGGTTTGCCGGTGAGGACTGGTGCTCTATTAATAATTTGAATTGCAATTCTCAATTATCTTGTAGCCATCAACTGGTTCCGCAACCTGAACACCATCCGCCTCCGCCGCCATCGGGTCCAGGACAGGGCAATGGACTACCACAGCAAGATCATGAGCATGATCATGGCCACGGTCTATTCCATGCGATATTTAACGGTCTTACTGGTGGACAAAGTGGTAATCCTCCTCGGGGAAATCAAAGCAGCCAAGAGGGCACTGGGGGCCGTGACACTACACAACAGGGTTCGAACGCGAATTCTTCATCGTCTTCGCCAAGTCGACCCAGTAATCCCGGAAATCATTTACCCGGTGGTTGGACAGAGGACCTTGACTAAAGATGTATTGCTCTGGGATTTCATATCATAGTTATAGTTTATCGGTATTGTTTCATAGTAATCTCCCTGGTGCACGCTATATATCCGTCCGGCATGGATGTCGCATTCTCATATAATTACAAAGTCTTTGAATTAACCAATGTCATCAAGCATTCGTGTTGGTTTCATACAAGGCTCGATAAGGAAGATGATATGTCATGAATGCGGTGGTATTTATTGATGCAATTTGTTTATGACAAGTCCATTTACTATGAGCCCTACAAACAATGAAAACAACTCTTGACCATGTACACATTAGCCTCCTAGTTGGTGGTGGCGGTGGTGAAGGGGGTCGTAGCAAACCCGACGCGCTTGTTGGCAGTATCGAAGACGGAGTAGAATCGCTCGAGGAAGGCGAAGCCGTTGATGAAGTCAAGACCCTCACCGCTAGGACTTCCAAGATCACCAACAATGAGATAGACATTGTTGGCAGTGCCGCCGATCAAAGTGTTGAGAGAACGAGGCCAGATTTGAGCATTAGCAGTAAGCTCAAATGTCACCTAATAACATATGGATGAATATTTTTGCATGTGTAATGCTATGGGAATGACTTACGCCGTTAGTGGTGAAGAACAAGCTCTTTAAGTTCGCGAACTGTGCAGTGGTTAAACGTAAAAGACCAGTATTATTATCGAGAACAGCGCCAGTGGCACTGCGGTATTTATTGAGTCCATCAGTGGCCAGGAGAATGAGAGTTGTGCCTATGCGACCAAGCATGTTAGCGAGCCGGATTCTGGATGGTCATTATATGAAGTACAGACCAGTGTCGACGATACCAGCGGTGGATGCCAAAATGGTGGTCGAGGTGCTGTATCGGACTGATTGGTTGATGCCCCAGAATTCGCTAGCAGGCGAAGTCTTGGTAATGGGGCTGAATATGTTCCTTTAGTACAAATATATAGAAGTAGAAATAGATGTGACAACTGACGTGAAACTGATCGATCCAGTGAACTTTGAGGAGTCAGTGCCACCTAGTTCACTGTTAAGCATGCACAGCCAGGCAGAGAAATTTGATTTGACTAACCCCAAGTAAGTTCTCCGTTCAAATTATCCGCGGAAGTTGTAGGCTCGAAGGAAATTCCGATCTCATTAGCGGAGATGGTACCACGAGAGAACAAGTTGTCGGTAACCGTGGGGATCGTACTACTCGTAGCTGGGGATAGGGTATCTGCAGAGGAGTTTAAATAAAAGTAGCAGATTTCAAGGGGGCATAAAACATACCGACAGTAAGATCCACGGGGCCAATGCTACCCACGAGCTTTTTTAGCGGAAGTTGTTGGTAAGCATAGAGATATTCCTCACCCAAGTATACCATCGACGCCATCAAAGCCAGTGGACTGTCAAAATAGAAATATTAATTAGGAAATCTACAGTATGCCCGCCGTAGATACGCACCTTAGAGGCGACACCGATCGATTGGCCAGAGATAGTCAAACCGGATGCAAGGGTGACAGTGTCGGTGAATTCAGTCCCTATAATAATATAGTGATTAGCCCGTGTGATAGAAGTGCAGGATGTATACAACTGACCAGAGAAGGATCCGGATCCGTAAGT
>JASFDH010001166.1:0-16534 GCA_036937195.1 Nidularia pulvinata
TACGGGATCTGCTCGTAGCAGGCCCAGGTGGGGGGTGAGGCGGCGCGCCCGATGGTGCGCCGACGGAAGTAGACTGGGGTGGACATGCTGCTGGGTGTGGTTACTGGGTGTGATGACTGAGAGTTACTGTGAATGGCGATGCGGAGGAACTTGTAGCAGTGTCCTCGGGGTGAGTGGTAGTAGTTACGGGCAGTGCGTGCGATGGTTAGTGACGACGAGGACGATAAGAATCGGGTCAGACAGTGCGGTCCCCTCGAGGCGCTGGTGCGTGCTCGGTGTGAAGAGCGAAGGGGGTGCTTGGAGCCGGGAGCCCCGACCCCAAGGGCCTAGTGCGTGCGGATACGGAAGGTGTCCGATAAGGAAGGTGCCCGATAAGGTATTGCTAAATGAGGAAGGTCTCAGACGATCATCGCGAGTCAATCTCTCTCAACTCGATCTATTTCTCGTCTCCAATTCAACTTCCAATGGCCAACTCGAAATACGCGTATGTACGCTCGTTCGAGCTGCCAGATCCGCTCCTCCCTGGGACCTTCATTGTCCTCCGCCTCGACGGGCATGCCTTCCACCGGTGTGTTTTGTGTGCTCGGCTGGGTGGTTCGTCTCGCTGACGGGCAGATGTTTCTCCTTTGAATCTTGTTCTTGTGTCTGCTATTTCTATTGACCCTCAAAACTCACTGGCTTGCACCTCGCTCTCATACCGTTGTCTTCCTTCCGCTGATGTCCCCTTCGCTGATGGCCCTCCGCTTCTTAACGTTCCGCCCCGCTTTGCCGACACCCCGCCGACCTTTGCCTCGCTAACGCTCCGCTTCGCCTCCGCCCGCAGCTTCTCCGACGCACACGCCTTCGCCAAACCCAACGACTCGCGCGCGCTGCAGCTCATGGACCGCGCCGCGCAGGACGTGATGCGCGAGTACCCCGACGTCGTCCTGGGGTTCGGGGAGTCGGACGAGTTCAGGTGGGTCCTCCAACCCTCCCATCCTCCTCTCCCTTTCTAATGCTCGCCCCCACCCGCAGTTTCCTCCTCCGCCGCACAACAACCCTCTACACCCGGCGCTCCTCCAAGCTCAGCACCCTCCTCACCTCGCTCTTCACCTCCTCTTACGTCTTCCACTGGCCACACTACTTCCCCTCCACGCCCTTACAGTACCCGCCCAGTTTTGACGGGAGAATCGTGTTGTACCCCGGGAAGAGGGAAGTGAGGGACTATTTTGCGTGGCGGCAGGTGGATAGTGAGTGTTTTGTTTTTTTGCTAGTGAAATGGGGCTGATAAGGGAGGGAAAACAGCGCATATTAATAATTTGTATAATACCGTGTTTTGGGCACTCGTGCTGAAGGGGGGACAGAGTACCACGGAGGCGCATGCGACTCTACGGGTGAGTGGATTCGTGTCCCGCCCACGTCGACGCGCCATTCTTTGTGGCCGCTTCTGCGAGACGCGTCGTTCTTTCATGCCCGGCTGTCAGGCGTATCATTCCTCCGTTTCTTGCTCACGCCGACGTGTCCGCCGTCCTTCCGTGCCTCCTTGGCGCTGTGGCATCGTTCTTTCATGGGCTTGCTTATGCTTTTCAAGCTCTTCTCTCATGGCATTGCTCGAACTTTTCGTGCACGTTCTTCTGATTCTTGCCCCCACCTTCTTTTGTGACGTTGTCCACACCGACGTACATTCTTTCATGCTGTTCCTCGTACTTCTCGCGCACGCTCTCCTTATCCTTACTACTACCCTTCGTGGCCTTCTTTCACGGCACTGCCAGCATCAACGCACCATTCTTCCGTGCTGTTGTTCGCGCTTTTCATGTCCATCCTTCATGCCTTATTCGCACTTTGCCCGTCGTTCTTTCGCCCCTCGCTCTCGCCGTACGTCGTCTTATAGGGACCCTTACGCACCTTGTGCTATTCTTCTGCGCCAGTACACCTCTGATGGCGTTCTTGAGTGCCCATGCACTTCCTTCAACGTTCTTTCCTAACTTCCCGAGGTATTGCACATTTGCATCACATTCCTATTTCGCCCGCTCCGGCGTCGTTCTTCCGTGCTACTGCTCGTGCCTTCCAAACTTTCTTTCGTGACTTCGTTCGCGCTTTCGTGCCCTTCTTTCATATTCTTCTCATTCTGATTTTCTTACCATTCCTTCGCACTTTCTCGTTCTGCTTGCCGTGGCATTTCTCCATGTCTGGTAACGCGACCACTCCATTCTTTCCTGTCCTTGCTTGCACTATTCAAATCCATCTTTTGTCCCCTCCTCAAGCTGGCGCATCATTCTTTCGCGTCGTTGCTCACACTGATACACCGCCCCTTCGTGTTGCTTGGACCCTTTATTCTCTTTACCCTGTCATGGCGTGATTTCATGTCCTTGCTCATACTACGCGTCATTCATTCTTGCAAGCCGTGTTGGGCGCATCTCCCACTCATGCCGGCGCGTCTTGTTCGCATTCATTTGGCATGTAGTTCTTCCATGGTCTTGCTTTCGCTTTCATGTCATTGTTCCCACTATCCTCTCCTTTCGTCTTACTTTTCCCGGAGCGCTTACTCTGTGTCCCTTTTTCTTGCCTCTTCTCATCCTGCTCTCCGATCCCTGCTTGCCCAGAGGCATCGTTCTTTGTAGCCCTGGCGCATTACTCTTCCGACCCTGCTCGAGCTTTCGAGCCCTTTTCTTTCTCCCTGGCGTCCTTGCGCCCCCATCCTTTCGTTCTGCACTCTTACCCTTATGCTTCCTTTATCGTTCCGTCACTATCTGCATTCACACATTCTTTCTGTGTTCTATTTTCTCATCTTTTGCTTCTCTCCCACCCAACATCTCATCTAACGCGTATTCCTTCCTTTGCAGGGCACCTTCTCGAAACAAAAGCACGAGATCCTCTTCTCGCAGTTCGGGATCAACTATAACATGCTCGATGAACGATACCGGAAGGGCAGTGTGCTCGTTCGTACGGAGGTGAGCGACATTTGTTCGGTTAGGTTGTTGTTTCTTTTGTGGGAAAGATTGAGGGCTGGTTAGTGCGATGGTCTTTGCGGCTTTTCATCGTCTCTGGGGCATCTTGATGGGGGCAGAGAGCGTGGCGAAGCAATGTGCGGTGCAGCGGTTGCTGTTGTGCGCGGCTACTACTGTTAGTCGTTCTTCTGGATCCTAGGGCTTCTCTGGGTACAAGTTCTGGAACCTGTAACTAGTCGGAGTGCCGTGCCGTCAGCGTTGGTAGAGCTCTTGCTACATGGCCGGTTGGATGTTGGTGTGCTGTCAATGTTCCTTCGGTCACCTCTGCGTGCAGGGGTGGCTGCGACAATTCTTACGCATTGTGCTGGACGATGCTGCGCTGTCACTCCTTCCACATTCTAGGTTGCTACGGCGTCAGCCAGATCTACGAGCGCCGTGGTTCAATCCGTGCTTCAGAGCACTTCTTTGTCAATCGGTTGCCGGTGTGGTGCGTCATCTGTTGGCATTGGAATACCACGGCGTCAGTCAAACTTTGTTCCGCATGCTACGCTACCAGCTGGTCGTTGGGGCTCTGCAACTTCAGCCAATCTTAAGGATGGTGCTGGGTAAGTCAGTCATATGCCGACGCAGGGCTGTTATGGCAAGGCGCAGGCTACTGTTACAGCTTCGTTCGACCGCTTGGGTGCTACTCTACATGACCAGGTGGTTCTACGACGATGACCAACCATTGACCGTACTACTTGATCAGAAGGGTGCATAGTGCTACCACGTCAGTTACTCCTTGGGGGTCCAAGGTATTGGGATATCAGTTCTGGTCTACGTTGGGGTGCTGCTTTACCGGCCAATTAGATACTGCGTGATCGATCTCGGGTTCGATGCCGACGTGCGGGATAAAGCTCCGTCGATGGGGTCTTGGTGCTGTACTCACTCCAATCGGCTTCATTCCCCGTCAGTTTCCAGGTTGAAACACAGTCATTTATTATGTTTGCCGTGTAGTGTTCTCGGGCACTCATCATCCGATATGCAGTCAATAGTCGTAAGAGTGCCGATGCGGCCACTAGACTTTCTTTTTTCTTTCTTTTCTTTATATGTTCCTCGTTTCAACGTTGACCTTTTCTTCATTCTTAGATCCCAGACGAAGAGAGCCAACCTAATGTTAGGGAGATGTCGTTATCAGCTGCTCCAATAGAACCTTCTGCCTCCAACGAGGCAGACACAGTACCAACCGAAGAAGAGGCAGACGTGGTCGATTCATCGGAATCTCCCTCAAAACCCCCAATAATTGTGATCGACATTGACTCCGACGAAGCTGCGCCGGCTCCACAACCCGAAGTGCAGGAGGAGAAAGTAAAAGCAGAAGCTTCCAAAGTGAAGGACAAGAAAGACAGGAAGAAATTGAAAGAAGGCGCAAAGGCCAAGCTGCGTACACGAATAGACGTGCTGCACTGTGACATCATCAAGGATGCATTTTGGGAAGAGAGACCGGGGCTGTTGGAGGAGTAGATGCCGATGGTATTTACTATTTTCTGTTTATTATATGCTGTTTACTGATTACCATTCGTATCTAAAGCAGGAGATAGGGATGTATTCTGGTCGCGATTAACATTGATTTTGCTCACACGTTAACGTTAACTTTCAGTTGACGTGTGCGAACGTCTTCTTTGATCATTTTCAAAGCGACATGCATGGAAGTTCATCTGCGCCAAGATATCGAAGTACTGCTGTACTGGATGTCTTTCCCTGCTCTGCTACAAACAACGAGCCAGCTCAGTCGTATCTATTATATAGGACCGTTAGATTTCCTCAAGCACTTGTGGATTCTCGGTACAGGAGACAGTGTTATCCATGTACTTGTACTTTCAACCATTTCGAAAATTCGGTGAACTTGGAGTATAGTCATGACAAAGGCCCATGCAGCACTCGAAATAATCTCGCCTAGTATCCAAGGATCACGATGATTCAGCAGCAAATTCCCGCATCTGATACTATTGTCTATGCTGCTTGGGAGATTTAAAAATGGAATCCCTCGCACGAATGTATGCTATACTTTGGAAGATGATCTATATCACAATACCGAAGTTCTGCTCGGCGAGCTGCCCTCTCTTCCGATGCCACTGTGAATAATGATTATCACACGCACCAGCCCAGACATGCCCGTATTATGAGAATGTCGCATTCCATCACAGTTGGGTCAGTACTCGTGGATCCTCAATCCTGAGAAGGAAACACAAGCAACTGTACTTTTAACAATTCCGAAATTCGGTGTATTTGTAGATACGTAACAGAAGATGCTGTATTCAAACTCATCAGTCAACAATCCACACGGCCACAGATCATGATGATACCGAAATGACTACATCTGATGATGTTACTATGCACTATTTATATATCGGTATAGGACATTTAAGAGCGGAACCCATCTCATACTACTTCACAACAACCAGAAGCTCTTCTCATGGTCATCGATTCCACCTACGGTGTACTATTCATTGGATGTATTTTTTTTTTGTCTTTTTGTACGCTTATGTATCTAATCCCATACCCATGCAGTGCTCGTACTCACTTTGTCAGTATTACCCACCATTATACGCTATGCTGCGGTACACATGTCTTCAACTTAGTCAAACCATAGCTTGCTAGGTGTCCTCTCGGCACAGATTTATGCATATTACGAAACATTTCCCCGTGATCCACCAAGGTTAAAATATTTGGTGGGTCTTCGTGTTGTTTTGTCTAAATGATCCATTTCATCAACGCAATATGCGGTTATTTAATCAATAGGTTTCTGGTATATGGTAGGAGCACTGTAATGGTTGCTCTCGTTAAATCGACGTCTTACTTATGCATTCACTGAGAGGCTATTGAATTTCATTCACTTGGCATTATTCGCTGATGCCACCTACATCTATCTCATCACGGATTGGGGCGACTTTCTGTCTCTTCTATACAGCGTCCCAACCCTTAGCATCTCCTTTATATTCAACGGCACGAGGGGAAGCGTATGCCAAATATTCTTTCTCCATCGGTAAGTCTATTTCTTGTGGAAAATCTTGACCTGAATACTCAGTGGATCTAGTTTATATATTTTAAATCAAAAGAAACCGCTATATATAGCAGTTTTGTCCCTGCTACTTATTGGGGCGATATCATGTTCCGGCCTGGATATTGCAATTTTTGCAGCTTTGATAAAAAATCCGAATATCATCGTAACAGAAAAAGCTCTATTGCCCGTCGCTATTCCTCTGGCATTTACCAGAATTGGAAGTAAGTTATTTATTTAGGAAACCTTCGTTCCAGTATGTTTCATCTCAATGCATGATAGCTGAAGTCAGTATATCCACAATGTTATACTTTAATCTAAGGAGAAATCGTCCTGGACTTTACAAACCGTGATTCCTTTCTATATCTTCGCAGATTTTTTCTTTTGACTTTTTATCGTAGGACAGATTCCATCATATCTCGAATCATTAAATACGCGGTTGCTACTTCTGCTGTGACAAGGTTAGGCATTCAGCTATAGAAGTGTGGAATGAACGTACTCAAATTATAAATATAGCCTCATGGGTGCCGCGTCCATAATTTCTGTGTGTACCACTCCTATTCTAAGATGCAAAGCTTTTGCCCTCAATTGGAAGGATGCAGTTTGCGGTTAACCGGAATAATTTTGCGTTTCTGGTAATTTTCCACTTGAAACTTCCGTTACAAACCAAATTCTGATCTGAATCCATAGCTTTTTCAATTCCTGGCATGCGCCGTGTATAGCAACTGCCTTCTCTCCAGGTGCGAGGCTTTAATTTGTGATGTAGCCGTATTATGCATTGACGCAACTTCAGCCTCAATGCTCGCCAGGAATTTCGAAAGGCTATTGAATCTCCAGCAATAAACACGAGTGTAGTTATACCTCAAATTTTTGAAAATATCCGCTCCGACTTATCCCCCGACAATAAGGTATTTTTTTGTCTCAGAATCCAAATTCAATTAATCCATATTGCTAATGTACCAGAAGCAAGTTGCAGTCCTATCAAACTGCTCCATCGGTTTAGAAAGAAACGGGGATGCATGAATTTTTTTTTGTTTTCAATCAACACATTGTTCCAGGCAGCCTCTCGCTTGTGATATTTCAATGGTACTTGTACTACGGAGTCTTCGACGCATATTTATTGCATATTTTCCTTCCATATAACGATGGGCACGTTATGGACATTCTTTCCCTGAAATTACGCCGATCTATTTGCCCGGAATATTTGATATTTCAGCTTCACGCGAGTGAATCTAGCAGACAGTTAGAGATTTTTAAATTTTTATCCCGATCTGTGTCGCAATCATTAATTATCATCTGACTTTCTGTAAACTTTGAGCTCAGTTTAAAAAGATGCAGAATATTCGACAAAGATTATTACACTGATATGCGTTGATACTGGAAATAAACTATGCATCCACTTTCATTAAGATATTGGGTGACTTTCGGTAAGGGTTTCGAATAAATAAAATTTACGGACATTTATTTAGCCCAACATGTCTTGGGTGAACAAAGTGTACGCAAAGCCAAGCTAGAATGTAAATGGAGATCTATAAACATGCGTACACGAAAGCCAGGCATGAAATATATGAGGATGAAAGTTAGGACATGCTTTCTGCTCCTTTTAGCACTATATCGCCACAATGTTATGTAATGAGTTAAAATATATTCAACATGATCTGCTGCCTAGCTCTAGCACCTCTAGGACGTGTCTAGCAGTTGACCATTTGTCTGCATGTGCCTCGACACAACTGTCGACCAGATCTCGATACCATTGAGGCATGGAGCCTTGCCCTTCTGCCCATACTAGACAGGGCGATGCGAATGGATCCTCCCTGTCAAACCTCCCAACTTCCTTTGCAATCTGCCACAACGCGATCCCGAGAGCGAAGACATCTCTTGCTTCGGTTATCAAAAGCTCACTGCCAATTTCTACCAGATCGAATTCCGGTGGCATGTAGCGCTCTGTATATTCTTCCTGAGGTGCCACATCGATGAGCTGCAGATGGCCTTCTCGGTCGAGAAGAATGTTGTCCAATTTGATGTCACCACTGCAGGTGTGGTTATCATGAAGAGCAACGACTCCACTCGTGGCTTCGATCGACCAGGTATGTTTTAAAGGCCAGCTGAGCTTTAAAACAAAAGGTTTTCCTGTAGCGTCTTCGCGACCAATCTTTGTCTCTGGAGAGGGCGGCTGTGATAATAACTTTGGACGCAATAGCACTGGATCTTGGACCTCAGGATCCAGTGGGTCCAGGGTTCTGTCCCCCAATAGGTTGTCGAACACGTCTGTTAATGTTCCCGCAGGCAGGAATGGGGTTAGATATCCACGAAAGCGCGAGTTCAAGTTGTCGGTTACAAGGAAGGCTGGCCTGATGATGTACAGAGATCAAAGACCGTTGAGATGCTCAACCTCAGTAAGAAGAATGCTCATCGGCTCATCCTCATGATCAATAGGAATCCCATACCGCTTGAATGCATACCAGGAGTCGTCAGAATCTCCAGCTATAGTGACAAGGTCCAGGCTGGATTGGGAAGTCCGCATGGAGCATTTTCGAAGCAGAGAAATCGAAACACGGGGAACAGTGGCTAGCGTGTCGGGAATGAGGGGATAGATCATATCGTTGGGCGAATCCCTAGGTGAGATTAAAAGCGACCCATTGACTGTCTTAAGATCAATCTTGGTAATGGGCAGTAACTCACCAATGCTGGGGAGAACCTATGGCCCACAAGTGATTAGCGGCAACGAAATACAGTGGAAGGGGTGTTAGGCAACATACCTTATTTCTGAAGGTAATTAGATCTAAAGAATCTTCTGCTTCTAAGGCCTCATTCTCCACACAATCTGCCTCGGCAGCAGTCTTTGAATAGTAGACAATAATGAAAAATCCGGTGTCGTAGCACTCGTCGTCAGCTTGGTATAAGATGGTGGTGGAGCCGGAGGCGGCCTCAACCGTACCATCGGAATCAAGCGAAAACATGTCTATCCTCAAATCTGCCTCTGATACTTCCCTGGGATTGTGCATCAGGAGACTTGGGGGATTGCCTAGAGCTGAACAGGTGGTTGGTTGTGGGAAGATAGAAATCCCACGCAAGTCTGAGGCTCTAAAGTGCAGAAAGTAATGTACCAACAGCGGTGGTGGGTTCATTGACGGTTGTCATTGAGAAAGAATGGGACACTGGGAATGTAGAAATCTCGCCTACAGAGCCAACACATCATAAAGACTTATATACACAACGAACGAGTCACACGTTCGTTGATCCGGATACGGTCGACTCGTGATTAATTGTTATGACGACTTTGGTAAAGCACGACAGCATCTTTCCTCTTTTAATCCTCCATCTGACTTCTCTCTCCCTTAGACTAAGATGGATAGTAGGAAACAACGCGCATTGACAGTTTGTATAATGCAGTATTTTAGGCCCTGGGGCTGAAAGGCGCATAGATTGTGACGGAGGCGCATCCGACACTGCAAGTGAGTGGCCCTGTTCCGTTTTTTCATCATGTGGTCTCCCCGTTCTTTCCTGCGTGCTTGCACCTTTCGCATCTTTCTTTCGTGCGCCTGCACTTGCACTTTTCTCCCTCTTCGTTCATCTCCCCTTCTCCCATTTCATTTTGGCGTCTCTCTTTCAAGTCCTCACGTTGCTCCTTCGTGTAATGGCACACCCAGCCCACGTCGTGCTTCCATAGATTTTCTCGTTGATATGCTGGTGCGTCTGTGAGCATACTCGCACTTTCATTGTAACTATGCCGTGAACCTGCACATGCGGCACGCCTTCTTTTGTATCTTTCCTCATGCTGGCCGTGCCCTCGGTTTGTGACTTTGCTCTAGCTGGGGAGTCATCCTTTCGTATCTCGCTCACGCTGGCGCATCTCTTTCGCGTCCTTGCACTCTTTCTGCCAATGGGGTGCCCGCCGTCGTGCTTTGTTTAAGTTGGTGCACCTTTCTTTCGTTCCTCACTTTTCCCGGCGCGTCGTTCTTTCGTTTCTCACCCACGGAGGTGCGTTGTTCTTTCTACTCTCCCTGCGCCCGAGAGTCACTCTTTCGTATCCTCGCCTGTATGCTTTGCGCCCTTTCGTTCTATCGTGCTCTGCTTGTGCTTAGATACCGTTTTGACAAGTATCTGCTCAACCTTTTAGGCATTTGTGCTGGCTCGTTGGTTCGTCGTGTTAGTACTATCGCTGGCGCAACATTCGTGTATGGTCCTGCTCATGCTGGCACCTTATTCTTTCGTCGCGTCTCTTGCACTTTCCATGCCCTCGATACCTCTCTCCTGCTGGCCCATCGCTCTCCCATCATTTGTGCCCTTGGACGGCTTGCGTACTTCTACGCCTGCTACCACTCTCGTTACCTTCCTGTTAACCTCTACGCATAGTTTCCCTCTCCTACTGGGTGCTTTTGTTTACTTCCGCTGTTACTGCCTTATCACTAGGTACGCTTTTACGTCCCCGTCCACCATAGCGTTTCTGCGTCCTTCTATTTGACATTTCTGCGTTCTTTCACTGGCTGCTTTTGAGTCCTCCTGGTATTCGACTATTCTTTCCCATATCATTTCATAATCAATGTATACTTTCTCATCCTCTCCCTCATCGGCCCCTATCCCTGCCAAGCACCATCTAACATGTCTCCCCTTCCTGTTCAAAGCACTTACTCAAAACGGAAACACGAGGAGCTCTTTTACGATTTGGGATTAACTACAGCACGCTCGATGACCGATACCCGAAGGAAAGCATATCTATGCGCATAGAGGTGGGTGAGTTACCTCATCTGGTTCACTGTTTTTTTTGGAGTCGGGAGGGGGGGAGGCTGTTCGGGTGACGAACGGCTTGTTATGTCTGTGGTGTAGTGGCTGGAATGCCGCACAAATAGCGGTCATTCGTCGGGAGACTATTTCGTGTATCCGTTTTTTAAGTGCGGGACGTGGAACCTTTAGCTAGGCGCAGTGTTGCACTGTCAGCGTTGGTTCGGTTTGCACCATGAGTAGAGTGGAGTGCTCGCTGCATTGCCGGCGGATGTCGGCGTGCTATGATTTTAGCCATCCATGCATGCAGTTGCTACGCGATATTTAGCCATTGATAATGACGGTGCGCCCTCAGTTCTCCGCAATTGGGGTACTACATAGCCAGCTAGATCCTCGAATGCTGTGACTCCGGCATCCTTCAGAGTGCTTCAGACATCCTCGGCTGATTTCTGATGCGACGCGCCTATAGATCGAATATTGGGATGCTTGCTGCTCCACCAGCCGGGCATTGGGGCTCTGCGACTTCAGCCATTCTTGAGGATGGTGCCGCTCAGTTGGCCGTGTGCTGGCACGCGGATGCTGTTTTAGCAAAGCGCGATGCGCTACCGCGTTACTTGGCTGTTTGGGTATTGCTCCTTTGGAGTATCTGATATTTCAGCTTGTCAGTGCGTTTGACAGGTAATCAGTGGGCATGTAACTTTTCGCCTATGGCGTATTAGTCAACTGTCAGCCATTATAGATCTGCATTCGTCCGTTGACAAATCACGATGCACGTATGCAGATTCAGTATGAGTCAACCCAGGACCAAGGTGTCATATTCAATCGTGTTTTTCTGCTATAGTCTATATGTTAGAGCCTCAATTTCACGATCACCTTGGTCTACAATCTCACAGCGCTCGTACTATCCCAGCTTGGAAAGAATGTTTCGTCCACAGTGACCCCACAGATTAGTTCAAGATAACATACACCCACTGACAACCCACCAACGCCTCCCCCAACTTTCTGGGATCGGGTGGACCTACCATTATATTTCTTTACATCGCTAGTACCGTTGCTCCTGTTATCAATACCAGGTCGCCTGCATCATCGAATTCCACTGACTATTGAAGTGCCAATTAGTCTGAATGAACTCATCCTGCACACTCACATCGAATGGAGATTTTGAATAGGTGTCGGATAGATATAATGCACTTTGGATAGTCTGAAAGAAGGGTACCTGTACTCTGAATTTATTCAAAGCAGGTTTATTACGTGACTTCCCTTCATGCTCTGAAGATTTTGGTCTTTATGATTTGTTTCCTCCTTTCAAAACCGAGTCCGCTATGTGGGTCTCCTGTCCTGCATACCATCCCAGTGAGATCAAGAAAGCGGCTATGATAGTGTACTATTTACATGCGTGATCAAGTTTATAGAATACCTTGGGCGATTTCCGGATTCTTGGAGAATGCAGACCCACCTGGGCTATCCCGGGGTCTTGAAGAGGACCTATGATATATCCCGAGTCGGTGCTGTTAAGTGCCAGGATGATGTGCATAGCCCTGTGCGTGCTGCTGAGGCTGTCTGTTCATTCAGAATAAAAGAAAACTTCGTTCGACATTAATTGGAAACCATGAAGCTTCTCATTGCCAGATCACAGTTCAAGAGATAAACTGGTACCAATCGTGCTGGTGAATTCTGGAATGGTTTGAAGATGTTTATCTGAGGTTTATAGAGTAAAAAATCAGTGAAAGCTACATAGAACTAGCTACCATTAATCTACTTCTCCTTATTCCGCTCGTATCTGCCAGTGATTTTGATAATAAAGCTTGAAGATTCTCCGGTGAAGCTGGGTAACCTGGCTCTGCTTACCCGGCGTATCTGTTGGCTGGTGAAAAGTTCAGCATCAAGCTTTACTGTCATGAAGGTGAAGAGAGAGCAATTCCCATAGCTGGCGAGCTTATCGATTGTAATGAGCGCTAAGCCTATGTAGTCAAGGGGGTTTCTCTGTCTCACGTATCATCCTACGCAGCGAGAGACCTGGTGTAAGTGGCATTCACACAGTTATTCGGATAGCGAGGCTAGACCCCATGCTTAATTCGCCTTTTCCATCGTGTATGCATTGTTAAGTGGAATATCGTTTACGAGGAGTTGAAAGCAGGAACCAGTCGCGATAGGGGATCGTGTTCCGCCTCTATGCATTGGAGTTGGAATGCACATTGATGTTCTGGGAACAAAGGGGAATCTAGAAGAGATTGTCGCAGAGCCGTGATGAAGATCTCGAAAGGACAAAACATCAAGCGAATAACTACTGAGATATGTACCCGGTAGACGAGTTCTCTGTGATGAAGCCTTCGGCGCGATGCACAGCCTATATGTGATCTCGTCGTGATCAATATCGGCGCCAAAGTCGAAGGAAGAAAGATATCATCGGCGAATTCGAAACTATGCAAACGAACTCAAGGTGAATAGTCTCTCTGGCGTCTAGCAAAAGTATTGAGACACAGTTAAGATGGATTCATGCGCATTGAGGCGCGAGCATGTCGCGTAGACGAGCCTTGACATCCAAACCATGTCATAAAACCGAATAACAAGGCATACCAATAATAGTGTTGTGGTATGAGTAATTCGAAAAGAGGTACTGAATGTCGTGGACAATAGTTCAGGGAGGGAAAACAAAAACCTGTATGAGCGAGGATGCTTAATTCTCCAAAGCCAGCGTTGCCATTTTTGGAGGAATGGGAGAGCTTTTTGTCTCAGGAAAAGAAAAATTAACAATAGTATGGCGCAGCTGTGGAAGGATTCATCCCAATTTATCAGGGCCAGCAAGCGGAACAAAGATCAACTCATTCCTGGATAACGTTCAGAACGCAGAGCACCGCCGACACGGAGAGTCAATAGGAGACGGGTGGAGGAATTTGGGAGGAGTGCACTGTAGATAGTCGCCTTCCCGATCCTAATATAGCCCATCTCGCTGAACTATGCATGGGCAAAATCTAATGTGGGTCCACAGCGTGTGCAAAAATCAAAGTTCAAGGAGGATAAATGGCGACTACAGATTGGACCATCAGATCTAAGGATGAAGCAGGACAAGTGTCAGGGCAGCTCGGCCAATGCATATGAGGATCCATGTGCGAGTGCTGGCATGTCATCTCGATCGCAGAATGGAAGAGCTTAGGAATCGCGGATGGAACTGAAACTTCGTGAGAAAACAAAGAATTAAATAGATGATCCGCATTATTTTGGCTAGGTATTCGTATTACTCCTGTGAGCTCGAGACATGCGGCCCACCAAGATTGTAGAACAGGCGAAGACAAGTACGAAAAAGGGGTTGGAGCATGAAAAGATGGTTGGAATGCCCTTGAATCAAGGACGTTGGTAAGCAGGTGCTGTAGTGCCGTGGGATGCCTATACGATTCCTTGCGATCCCATGCAAGACACCTCTTGAAGGAGGCAATAGGGTATCCGAACAGGCTAGCCACCGATTTGAGCAAAACTAGATATGGACAATAGGACCTCTCGACCAGAGAAAGGCAACTTTCAGCGTTGCGCGCTAAAGAGTGCGCTTAACGTGGTAGAAGGACCTTCAGATCGGCTGGAGCAGAGGCGAGTTACTTTGAGCAGTGAGCACGTCGTCGTCTGAGAACGATGGAGGAATAGTGCAATTTCGGGAAAATGTTACGTAATCCTGTTTACATCTGTGGGTCAGCCCGAGCAGCATCGTCCCAGCCCCCCATTAGTACTTTAGGACCCCGTCGTTAGTTTCAGAGGCACCACTATGGATCCTACTACTCCTGCACCCACAAAATGCGTATAAACCTTGTCTTTGCAGATCCCGCTTAACATATGTTCTCCAGTATCCCGACACCTCCCTTGGACGCAGAAAGTCGAGCGCAAGGTCTAAACGTATCTCGGCGCTAGATCTTCACCTCTTTTGACGCAAAATGGCCAAATGAAGCGAGCTTTAAGAATATGGGTCCGCCCCAATCGTAAAAACTGCCTATTTAGAAGGGTTCCAGAAGCACTACATGTCGGGGCCCAACACAATTCCTTTAATAGGGAAAAATGCTTCTCGCTTACCTTTAGAGGTAACAAATGGCCTCTGCCAAACTGCACGTGATTAAGTCCCACGGTAAAAAAGTACCTCGGCGCCCATCCCGAGGCTTGATGGGAAGATGATGGCTGAAACGCTTTCAATCCAATCCAAAATAATTGCCTGGAAAGGATTTTTTTGGGGTGACGGTCCTGTAATTTCGTCACGGCTACAGATGTGTTTAAAAGCGCGTAACTTCAGACAACGCCGTCCACACAAGGACCTCCCATTCCAGTGTAGGATTTACCGAAACCTCCTAAAGATTTTCGCTCAGGAATTCTTCGGGTTTTTCCTTGCCCTTCTCGCTCAGTCGTCGCATTATTTTCTCGTCATTACGCCACACTTCAATATCACGCTCTGTGACCGCTCACGTTACAATTCTACTGCTCACGTTACCAGTCGCGTCGTAGACTCGTACGTGTTTTCCATTGTGTCATTGGCGCCTCAGTTCGCTGACGTGCGCGCTTGATTTTACCTTTGTTCGCATCTCCTTCCTGCGTTATCACATCGTCCCTTGTCGTCCTTCGCCACGTGATACTGCCGCGGTTACTTCCGCCATGAAATGCGACCCTTTTAATTTTAAAATTCTGGATTTGGCTCTGTAGGTCCTCTTTGAATAACATTTACACAATGCGTCTGTCTTCCTGGGTCCCAGGCTATTCGCCTGCCATCTCTTCTATGTCACTCTATCCGGAGCTTGATTCGTCTTCTATCCTGCTGTCATATTCTCAATCCTCAGACGATTCCGACGCGCATTCCTCGAGTGGCGGCGGTTCCATACCACCACGACCCCCCAGCCATGGGGGACGCGATTCGGAAAGTCATTACCGATATACGCATGCAGATGATCCCCCATACATGCCAGGACGAGGCACACCCAATTTTCAGCGTGGGTTCGCTGTTGCACCTGAGCCTGCCGATGGACTGTCGGTAAGCCTTTCTCATGACAAAGGTCAAAGGCGATATATAACTCTGACATCACTTTCTAGTCCGATTATACGTTCACTACAGGACTCCATCACCCTTCACAAGAATTTGATCCGTCGACAAATCCAGACATCCATCCTGCGGAGTTGGAGGGCATGTACGGTTTCCACAATGATCAACCCCAAGATGCCTTGTCTGGAATGGAAATGGATTATGTTAGCGGATTTGACGTCCTTAGGACAGGCCAGCAGCGCAGTACTCACGACTCACAAAGCATGGCGGAGCGAAGGATCCGCCCTTTGCACAGATCTTCGTCTCCCAATGCTCCGGGATTCTACAATGAAAGGCCGACTGATAACAGAAACGTCCCAACAGCCGTCCATCCGAACGCGTCACAAGTAAATCCTCTACCGGATGCTGGCGATTATCTCCGAAGGCAACTCAACTTACAGCCCGACCAGGAGGTCAACTTATATGCTCTCAGCGACCCTCCAAATGGTGCACGCCCTTCACAAGCGCTTCCCGTCCTCGTTAAACTCGCGATCTACGGTAGCCCGAGAAAGATGCTTACTCTTCAAGAGATCTACCAGTCGCTAGAGGATAGATTCGAATACTACAGAGTGAACCGCACAGATAAAGCCTGGAAGGTGAGCTATTTATCTCTTTATATCTGACAATATATTGACCGACAGTCAACTACTTTGCAAAGAATTCTATTCGCCATAATCTATCGCTCAACCAGGTTTTCCGAAACATACCAAGGCCCATCACAGAGCCAGGAAAAGGAAGCTACTGGGTTTTGGATATTTCCAACGGCGAAGGCTACAAGCGTGAACGCAAGAGACGTCC
>JASFDH010001167.1:0-16533 GCA_036937195.1 Nidularia pulvinata
TGCGGTAAAGTGATTGGGGATAAGTGGAATACCTACTTGGAGTTGTTGTCGCACGACATGAACGAGGGGTGCGTTTTTAGATGCGTTCATATTGAGCACCTGCTAACACCGCGCTATTGTTGTTCATTTACAGTGATGCTCTTGACGAGCTGCAGCTGAAACGATACTGCTGCCGCCGCATGGTCCTCACCCACGTTGACCTGATTGAAAAACTGCTCCATTACAATCGTGGGTGCATATCTCCATCGTCCAATATCTTCTTACACATACGTCTTCTATACAGCTATGGAGCGTTCAAAGGACAAGGCGAACCTGGGTCTCTAAGCTTCTCTCCTTCGCACGATACCTTCCGCTACCCGCAAGCGCACGACCACCTACCTATTTAGCTGACTATCAGGGAGGAACAACAATAGCAGCTTGGAAATGTAGGGCGCTGGTTTGTTAAAAGGTCTCCCATAGACGTATGGCGTACTTGGACGCTTCTTGGCCGGTCAATATCCCTTCCATCTGCTTTAATGGGATAATATGCTAGATATGTATCATATCTACACCTTCGGGTGAATACATGACGATTGCGATGCTCCTTCTTGATATATGCATTGTACAGCATGAACGATAAAAAGATAAAGGACAATCCAAGGGTATGGGTAGCATGGTTCCAACAACGCAGTCTTTAGCCAGACCGCTGCTACCGAGGAGTTTGCTTGAACCCTTACAATGCGACGATGCTACTGAATCCTTTTTTGCTTGTAGTTAATATTCATCACCACGATTACGGGCCGAAGCTCCCCTTTTCTTCAGGATTGCTATTAGCGCCGCTCCCTGCAGCTACCCCGAGAACAGCGTAACACCGTCAGAAGGTAGACACCTACTCCCACTCACACACCATACTAACGTCAAGCTGCTGCTCACAGCATTCGTGTAGCTTCTACCTTCCTTCTGGTGCTCTCGTGCGTCTAAGAACAACGCTCAACATTGCTTCTACCAACCTGCTAGCTACCCTGAAAGCAGCGTAACATCTTCAGGAGGTAAACATCTAATCCCACCCACACACCACGCCAACGTCAAGCTGCTGCTCACAAAGCATTCGCAGCAGTCATCTACCTCCCGTCTGGCGCTCTCATGAGTCCAAGAACGACAGTCGACGTTGCCTCTACCAGCCTGTCAGCTACTCTGAAAGCAGAACAACACCTTCAGAAGGTAGGAGAGCATCTGATCGCACCCACACACCACGCTAATATCAAGCTGTTGCTCACGAAATATTCGCAGCAGTCATCTACCCCCCGTCTGGTGCTCTCGTGAGTCCAAGAACTTGAAGAAGAGCATTCGATATCATTCTGCCGTCTCGGAGCTTACAGCTTTTCCCAAGGACGTCTACGTAACGCGAAGATTTTGGTGATCTCCAGTTGAATGGGGTTCAGGATGTGACGGTGAACGATTTGTTGCCAGAGATGATCGCTTGGCGTGCGATTTCGACGTACATGACCTGGTGGGGTAAACAGAAGTCCAAAGCTGGGTGGAAGAACGCAGAAGACGCGCAGTGCTCTGAAATTGTCTCTATCCGACTCGGGGATAGTGTAGCTTGTCATGTAGGAGGTACGTCTGATATCACCATGGCCTTCGCGGATGTGTTATTGTTGCATGTTCATGAGTTTTCATGTGGTAGACTGGACAAGTATGGCCTCAGAAGTCAGCATGAAAGCAGCGAGTGATCCGACGGCAAAGGATGTCTACCTTAGTAGGCTCTTTCAAGACACCCGGAGTACCGAAAAGCTTCGTCTAATATAGCGCATAGTCTCTGGCGTTAAACCGAGGTTGAGAAAGTAAGCTTTGATAAATGCAAAGATTGGATAGCTAACGTAGATCCTAGGATCGCCGGCGTCCTCGCCTGTTTGCAGATCTTTTTAAGTTGTTAGCAGCTCGGCCATTTCCCCACAATTATTATTATGAAGCGAGCAATAGTTCGCTGTAGTCAATGTACCGTACCGTATAGGCAAACAATGATGAAGCGAATATCTCATCACTAGAAAGTTTACGCCACTTGGCAGTTAAGGTCAACAATCAAGTGGCCACCCTTTATATAAAGAGATTCGAGCTATTGCAAATTGGACGTTGGAAGTAGGATTCATTTGTGAACGGTGTTGAAGATAGTAGGTAGTATGGTCGCCGCGGAATTAAATTTGTCTGTGAATATCACATGCAGACGGGCTTGCCAAACAAGATCAAAGATATCTTCCCTTGACGACCTCATTTCGCGAATTTTTAAATGTAGCTAAGTAGGTAATTTCGTCACACCAACATCATTACATAGTATTTTCCACATCATATTGTTCGTTACTTATCTCATATTTTCCTGAAGTCTACCTTTGTAGTCGAAGACAATCGAAGACACTACTCTCTAGGCTCATCTACTACTCTCCTGTTTCTCTCGCCGCTCCTCGCGCACTGGGAAAACGCATGGAGGGAAACATATTAGGAAGAAGGCTGCAAGTGTCATGTAGCCGTTGCGATAGTTCCAATAAAGCATCCAGCCAGGAATATCGCAATAAAAGTGGAAAATATAGGTCAGCTAAGGCTTCGAGGCACATCCTCCCATGACTTGGGAGGCAATTCATGAAGCTGGTGGTATGCTAGGAACGGATATGCTGCATAGTAAGCTTCCTAAAGGTTGTTGTCGAAAACACCGTTCTTGCTTGAGAGGTGCATCTGTCATACAGCATCCGTGCGAGACGAGTACCCACTGAATTGAGAAGGCTCAACTCTACTTGATCATTGCATTCAGTGGCCGTGGATTCCGGGAGGTCTGTTTGTCCAACGTCGACCAATATGGCATGGAAGATTCGGCTTTCAAAGTCCTCCTTTTCATTTTGCCAGTTTTCCAATGAAGAGCAAGATTGTTCAGCTCGGTACTACCTGACATAGCACTTGACGAATTGCCGGAGATATGGTACATTATTGTCGACACCTTCTTGGTACGCTCGATAGAGCTCGCACAAGATGTTGGGAAGGGAATTAATGTCGAAAAGCTCCAAAAACTGATAGAATGTGAGGGTAGCCACCGCATATTGTTATGAGGGAACCACTCGCGGAAGTAAGTGACCGTCCTGTACTCTCGCGATAATTTATAAAGACTCCGAAGCAGCTTCATTTTCCTCTCCGCAATACTTTCGAGAGTAGAGGCGCATAGGAGCACGTGCTCCACCAATGCGAGCATCGCTGGACGGTAGTCGTACACCTGTCAAAGAATTGCATAAATAACGGTCTATAAAAATGATACCAGGTCGTCGAAAACGGTATGCAAGCCTTCGGAAGTAATGTACATAAATTCTTGAGGCATCAGTATTCGACTCTTTTTTAGCAGCAGTGATGAGGGGCCACTTTGTTTTCCAATACTTGGTTAAATGGTGTGGCGTATATCTTGGCGCTCCCTAGTACAGTTGGTATGGTCAGCGTGACTGCGACCCAACAGTGAAACGACTTACGGAGAACATAATACGAGCATCTTAATTTTAGCGGAGGCCGTTGTCAAAAGTGATCTCCTGGACTGAGAGCGTCGTACATTGTTGTTCAAGAGCTTTGAAACAGCCTCCAGTAAATTATCTCAGGGCAATAGTTTTAGAAAAAGCTATCCATTATCGCCAGCTCATGGGCTAATCCACTGAAAGAAGTCCATGCAGGGTTCATACGCAAAGTATTCTATGACTTGCCGAAAGGTTCGCCGTTCTGAAAGTGAAGTATCGTGGTAGGCCGAATATCACGATGAAGCGTTCTTTATTCACGCAAGAGAGCATAGCGGCCTAGATTCGGTGAAGACTTCAGCAACTGAAATACAACTGAGTTGACTCATGCGACAACTAACTGCGCATTACATCCGTAATGGTCCTGAGCAGAGCCGCTGGGCCCGAGGTGTCGGAGATACTGTGGGGGCTGCCTTGATGGAGGACTCTTTGCTCCCGGGGCCCACGAAGACGATAGGACGAATAAAGAGCATACGGTTGAACCGTAGGGACTGTATCTTCCTGGTCCTTATCAAAGCCGCATTTGCACCAATCTTCGACGACATACTCACCTATGATGCCGGCAATACTTAGGCAGCCATGGAGATTTGCAAACGCCGCACTTGTTGGAACCTGCTTTTCGTAGGGAAACAAGATTGCCATGGAGAGTGATAAAGATGGACCGTGGGACACCTGAAGTTCTTTCAATTATTTTACCTGCGAAGGTACTTTAGTTCTGAGTGCCCCTATCAGCACGGGCCGGACTAGCACTTTCCAGGCGTTTTTGACGAAACGTCGATGTAGCACCCCCAGAAAGAACCTCTACACAGACAGATGATCTGCCAAAGAATAAGGACCAAGGACGGGAATGCGAGTAAACTGGGTGTTGGCTGGGATCTCTATTCCTTCTGGGCTTAGAGGGGATACGCCGGCAGGAATATGAGCCGCAGGATTCTTCACTTTAGCGTGGACGGAGTTCCGAAACATCTCATCGGCTTCTCTATCGTTTTCATGGACCTCGTCAAATTTGTCATCGTCCGATTCCACTTCGTCGAATTCATCATCATCTGATTCAGAATCCTCAGGATCCTTGAAATCTGAGTCGGACGTGCGCGATGGGTTGCGATGTCTTCGTCAACATCAACGTCGTTGGGTGCATATAGAATGTCAGGAGGATGGGTGACAATGCACAGACGCATATGGCATAATGGATCAAGAGAGGCGATTTGCGTCTCTGCAGTTTCCGGCCCTTCCATCTTAGTGGACTGAACGATTTTCTCGACGACAGCGGAAGCCGGAAGTGGTGAATCATATTATCCGATGTTGCTATATCAAGTGCGCCGTTGAGATGTTCTTCCACGGTGATGGCCCATCGGTGAAATGGAATGAAATAAAGCTGAGTAAGGTGAAGTTATCGACTTGGAAGCATTCGTTTTGGGAGTGATGACGTATGGTAGTGGTGGTGGTGATTGATAATTGCATTCACAGTATTTGAGGTAGATCGTTAGACGTATTATCGCTTCAGTAAGTTGCGTTTGAAGGTGCAATACACAAGCAGGAAGGTTCAGAAGCGAGACATCTGTCCAGCCCCTCGTCGCCTATTTTAGACGCGTTGTTGATTCTTGTTGAAGACGGAACTCTTCGGCATCTCCGGCCGGATTAAACTGACCAACGACTCACGGGAAGCACCGCGCAGTCTACACTGACAAGAGTCTACGTTACTACAAGCGCGGCACATGGACACAAGATGGAACACTGCAGTGTCCTATTTTCTTTATGACTCACGTTTCGGTATCCCGGTACCGCACCGGGTAGACCTTTAACTTCACCATAACTTCTACCCCAGTGACACACTGAGCCATGTGAGTTTGCTGTGACGTCACAAATAGCACATTTATATCGCTCCCATTCCAACTATTCCACCTTCAACGCTTCGCCTTCGATGTCTCCCAAATTAACAGACCACAAAGCTCTCATATTTGACGTGTATGGTACCCTTTGTGTGAGTCCAAATTGCAATCCGCTGTTATTTTCTTCTGATCTTATCCTGATCATGCCATCTAGGACTGGGAATCGGGTCTATTCAACGCCCTGCAGCCTTTGCTATCGCGCTATCCTGCATCAAAGAAATGGACGCGCAAAGAGGCCCTCACAGCATTCTCATCTGTAGAGACGGATTTACAAGGCCAATACCCAACTATGAAGTACTCCGATCTCCTTGCGAAAGTGCACGAAGTCCTGGAGCAAAGACTTAAAGCCCTCTCTGGACAGCCAGTTGCTACCACAACTCTCGAAGGTGACCCCGCAGCCGCAGCTGCTGCATCTTCAGCGGGTGCTTCTACCTCCGCAGAAGGCTCTGCATCCCCCGCAACAGCACATAACGATGATGCACACCGCGCTTTCGGGAACTCGATCAAGGACTGGGTCATCTTCCCTGATAGCTCAGAAGCATTGCATCGCCTTTCCAAGTATTTCAAACTTGTAGTCCTTTCCAACGTCGACCACAGCTCATTCCGTTATACCCACGCTCTCCTCTCCGAAGGACCATCTGCCTCTCCCGATATAACCATATATTCTTATCCATCCCATAACCCGCACAAATACTGGCATCCTCAGGAAACGAAGGGCTCCAAGTCTCCCTTCAGCCTAGTCCTGACTGCCGAAGATACTCACTGCTATAAGCCCGCGCTCGAAGGGTTCAACATCTCGTTGGATTACATTGGGTCGGAGCCGTCTCTATTCGGAGGGTCTGAAACAGACGTGAAGAGCAAGGTGCTCGCCGTTGCTCAGAGCTTAACGCACGACCATGAGCCAGCGAGCAGGTTGGGCATGCGAAGTGTGTGGATTGATAGACAGGGCGCGGTTACATGCAACGAGACTCCTGGCGGTCCAAATGCGACGAAGAAATGGACATGGAGGTTCGCGACTTTGGGGGAGATGGCAGATGAGGTTGAGCGCGAACTGGCCACTTCTGAGTAGTCGAGCTTCTGCGCTTGTTTCCCCCGGTACTAGCAATGAATATACTTGGGTTTCCACCCAAAACATTCGGCTTTGGCTTTGGCTTAGAGAGGGCGGGGACTGGTTGTTCTAACACGTTATAACCCACCATCCATGCTGCATGCATACCCAGTCAGCGTTGCCAGTGGGGGCGTTATTGTTGTCGACAAGTCACAGGAAGGGTTCAAAGCAAGCAATGGCGGCTGTTTAGTTTAGACACGTTATTGATTCTTAATCGAAATAGAATCCTCCTCTCGGGCCGGATTCAGCAAAGACCCAGGTTCCCCCTGAGGTGCTGCACAGTGGACGGATGCTACATTGCAGCTTCCATTTGGTGTTATTTTCCTTGTAGCGGCCTCGAAATACCTAAACCTTCAGCTTCAGCGCTACATTTCATGATTGTCATTGGCACTCATGCATGTGGGCTCGCCATGGGACGTTTACGGCACCCTTTTTGTGAGTCATAGCTACACATCATAATCCATCTCCTGATCTTACTTTGACCTTACACCAACGTTCAACATTCGCTCAAGTTGAATATTCAAAATATTGAGTGAAAAGGGGCGAGACTGGCGGGCCGGTTGCTCGGACGCCTTATGTAAGACACTTATCCTTGCTTAGTGCTTCTTACTTCCACTGCAAACACGCACAAGTTCCGGCGTTAAGTTTGCCAGTCTTCTTCTCCGATGTTATTATCACTGGAGCCCACTTGTCTGTCAGGTCTCAGTAGACATACGCTCAATGCTATTTCCCTTTTCTCTTACCTCACTGGCGCCATACTCCATGATCATCATGTTACTACAGACTACTGTCGCCCTGGCATTCTTCAAGTCATATGTTGTGTGAATTCTTGGAGAAACAAGGCACTCAACGGTATTGCTAGCACTACCTCGTTATCCACTCTGGCTATGGACAGTATCAACTGGAGCGCATCCAATTTTCGGCTGTCCCGGCGATTCTGGCGGGTAGTGGAATGGGCGAATACTCCTGGAATTACTACTACTTTCCGGTGTTCATTGGCTCACCAGCTAATCATTGTATCATTATCCCTGCCAACGACTTGCATATCCTGCTCGCTGTTTACTTGTTAAGGTGCTTGTATTTGCGGATGCGAGGGGCGGCGGGAAGGTTACCCAGATCAGCCCTGGCCTGGCCGCTTGCAAATTCAATCAGTATGCGCTGGTATTACTATCAGCGTTACTGAAGGCAGCGGCGCAACGCTTTCAATTCTAATACCATCTGGGGTTTGTATTCTCGGATCCGTCGCATGCAACTAGATATAATGCGGAATTCTCCATGGTATCAAGAAATATGCTCGCGTCGTTTCTCGCTATCGCTAGGCAAAATACAATTCAATGTAGCGAAAGATAAATTTCTTATTCTAAAAAGCAATCAATTGACCGTAATCACAATCCAGCATCTAGCCTTCTTTGACCTCAGTAGGCGATTGTGAGACTGCTTTTATCCTCTGGACAGTGTATGCATCACATCCTCCGGTTCTATCACATCATACCTCCAGTTTCACCCTTCTCTCTTCCGGTACTACCCTGCTTTAGACTCGTTGAACTAATTAGCAATCCTCAAATGTACGTAACAAGAAGGAAGGAATGCACGCTCTCCAGCGGTCGCCCCGCTAATGGCGCACCACTTGGGCGCCATTGATGATAACATTGCGAAATCACGATGATTTAGGTTATGTATGTGCCTCCGCATTGATCTGTCATTCATTTCAGTCATCGAAGACGTCAGTTTCTCCTGGCGATTGGTCTTCAAGAAGTTCAGTGGAGTCTCGATCACTAGATATTTTTTGCACGCAGCAAGCTTCTGTAGGTTTTGGAGCGGCTAAGTCTAACGATAAGCACAAGAGCTCCACTGTACAGATTAGTTGTACTTCCGCAGCGGGACATCTGACCTCCAGAAAGCCCTAATTCGACACACACGACGAATCCTACTACTTACTTACCCAGGAACAACTTCACGGAGCCTGTTGACCGAGAGCGCCAATGCGAAGAGGTTTGTTATGCGGGGCCGCTATCCCTGCCGTACAGCCCTGAGGCCGAAGAAAGCAGTCTATTCAAAACTGTTACTCGCAAAAACTAATAGAGTGGCAGGATTAGAAGCGGAGAATTCTCCACCATTCCAGAAGCTCAGGACTGGACCTGAGCCGGCGACCGGGATCATGCTGTCGTACATCTTCGCTTAATTATCGACATCTAAAAGTGGTGCGTAGATATGGCGTCCAAGAATATACGAAAGTACACCCCCACTGGTCTCTTGGATTCAACCACCACTGTCTCGCATCTCTCATGATGAACTGGGAACAATTGGAGCGTATGGCTCTTATTCAACGCGTCGTGGCCTGGCTCGCTACGATACCCACATCTTCTTGGGACACAGAAAATTATCGGGATCCACAAGGACACACAATTCATTACGACGAGTTATCGCCGCAACCGTCTACTTCGTCACAGGGCGTACCCGAGTTCTTCCAACATCCCCCACCTCCATTTCTTCCAAAATGCTACTCATCACTCGGCCTGAATGAATATGACGACGACGACGAAAGTTTTTTCCGACGTCACGATTCGGAGGCTTTTAATATCCCTGAATTCTCTGTATTTTACGCGCCGGACCCGCTGGCAAGTCTTCCGCACCGGGAATACAATCCACTCGTAAGTTTTTACTCGTGCTCCGTACGTGCCCGGGATGCGTGGTTTTGACCGGCAAATACAGATCACCATTTGCCCCGACTTGATTGAGGAGGAATTCTGTCGCGTGCTCGAGATCCGGAACAGTCTCCAGGTATCGCAGGACGAATTACTTTACCAGCATAGCTTGGAGGCGAAGCGGCGGCCCTGGGAGACGCACGATTGGACGGTCGGACAGCAGATTTTTCAAATGTCGCTCGCGGTCGAGAGAGCAGAAGATGCTGCACAATATATCATGGAACACAGTCTTGCGTACGGCATAGGGATTGATTTTCTCGCCCTTTCACTTCAATACTGCCATCCGCCATCACCTCAGAAAAGCTGCCCACCATCTGTTGAAAAATTCCACGGGTCACCGAACTCGCCTTCGACGGCTGTTGACGGGAGTCCGCCCTGGACGGCTATTGACGGCAATTCGCCTTGGACGGTTGTGGACGGGCATGATTATTCGCTCGCGTGCGCTAGCAGAGACTGGGAGCGCCACGACGTGTTCCAATGGCCTTGCAAAGCGTGAAAGGGTGAGTAAGTAATTATGCCCTGCGGACGTCCATTATTGATTCAGGCCGGTTACTGATCCAGGTGGCAGTCTGTTGTGGCGGTATTGCAACTATCGGATGCTAGTAAATATGGACGTGAAGCATTGTTAATAGCGGACTATTGGACTAACAGAATATATCAGATATCATTATAGTATATAGTTTAAAAGTATACTGACCTACATGTACAATCCTTCATAATTGCTTGTAGTTAATCGAAAATTTAGAATACTGGCTTGAAATATGTTTCATTGATCGGGATAGATCACGGAGATTTCAATGATCTGCGTATGAAAGAACACTATAATACTAACACGAAAGCGGGGCAAAGAGCCACACTTACCTTCACTGAGCTTTCATGATGATAGCTGCATGTTCCTCGAGCTCGAGTAGGACAGTTACAACCACCAGGTGATTAGTCACCTTATGATCTGTAATATCTCCCAACAAAGATTGCAGGCTCAGCGGACTAAAACTACCAATTCGAAGAGACTGACCGGGCACCGATATTACAAAATGATGATTATTAAGGTTCTTCTCCAACTGAACAACCGATGTGAGTTGAGATATCCATGTTATAAACAAACTACATAGCAATGTGATTTAATGATATTTGGGTATGGCATCTATGCGTAGTAACCTCAGCGCAACATCCATGCTTACAAAACCGAAGATTTAGTAAGGAGCAGCGGCAGCTTGGCACTAGTACAAAAAGTCGTCAGCAACAATAACAGTTGGGGGTAGGATAAAACACACAGCCTTGAGTTGCTCAAGGTACCAGGTGCAAGAAGGCATGTCGGCCTTCTCGAGGCACTTGGTGAAGTCTACATAGGGAGTTTGCATGTCAGTGTCATCTTAGTCACCACAGCAATGTTGGACGTACCCTTTGCCTGGACTTCACAGCTAATACCGGACGAGGATTGCTGCTGCTGCTGCATAGGAGGAGCTGCCTGAGCCTCGGGTGCCGCGGCGCTTCCACCACCACCGAAGAGCATGCTAGAAAGACCGTGTCCAATGGTCGAACCAACAGCTACGGATCCAGCAGTCGCGGCCATTTGAGCGAGCATGCCAGGGCCCTGCGACTGAGCAGCAGCAGGGGGGTGAGCAGCAGTTGCCGGAGCAGGTGCGTGGGCAGGTGCGTAGCCAGAAGGAGCAGCAGCAGTGTGTGCACCACGAGATTGAGCTGTTGCTGGAGCAGAGCGAGGAGCTGAAGCACGACTGCGGGATTGACGCTGTTGCAAATGTCCGTTAAGAGGAATAACGAAGGTTAGAGAGAGAAACACTCACAGGCATGGCGGGGAAGATGAAGGTTAGAGGTAAAGTTACGACTTGGATGCTGACGGAAATTTCGACGTTTTTCGGCAGCCAACGCGTCGCCGACAGTTGCCGATAGTAATCATGTGCAAACAACGCTTGCCGAAATTTAGTTTGCTGCTGCTCTTCACGGTGGCCTCCAACCCTGGTAGCGTAAAAATTTCTGGTCGCGCTCACTCCTAATGTCTCTTGGACTCTCAAGGGCATATCTCGGTCTATTACATGGCCAGCCTAGCGTCTTGAATGCCAGTTCCTCCCGCCTGGTTTCTCATTCTTCTGGCCTATGTCGCAGTAAAGTCCTGACGCGAACTTATGCCGGAGGCAGCGCGTCTGCGACTAAGATCAAAGGCCCGCCTACGGCTAAATCTACCGTCAAGCACTTGGGGATGGGGTCAGTTGCGACGCCCAAGGTCAATGCCAAAACATCTGCTCGAACCACACCCAAAACTACATCTGCGCCAGCAAAGGCGGCCGCTGTAACCGTTGGCACTCCACATCCCACAACACCAGCACTGTCCACTGGTGCTGCTATAATCCCCGGTGCTGCTGTCGCCAACAATGCAGCTACTTACATCGCACACACGGATGTGCCGACGACGGAGGCTCCCAAGGAGAAAGCTGAGGAAAAAGCCGAGGACGCAGATGAGGAGGAAAGGATTAAGCAGATCGAAGATCTTTTGTTAATGTCACGTCAGATGAGAACGATGGATCCGTTTGGGCTACCTATTGAGCAGATATTAGGTGGGTTCTCGCCATTGGTTTACTTGCTTCAAACGCCTTTGTTGTTTTGTACTCCTTTTCTGGTCCGAATTTCGACCATCTGTTTTCTAACATGTATGTCCCACAAGAAAAGACGTCATGATACCATACCCTGCTGGCATCACAGCTTGGAATCAGTATGATAGCTTCAAAGCTCTTCGCAAACAGTTCTTTAAGAACCGGATGAATGAAGTGAAGAACGCTGTAACGTACGTCTTGAAACGCATCTAAGATTGTAAAGCTGGCATTGACGAAGCATCTTTTCTGTACATCAGGATGATGTTACTTGCATCAAAAGATTCCATTCCCGGTCAAGACCTGAGCGAGGCCAAACTCACCGAGAAGCTCTTCAAGTGGCCGTTCCGCATATTCACCACTCAGTCTGTTAAACCAAATGCGTGGCTCAAGCCTTTCCACGGCCTCGCTCTGAATAACTACAGAAAGCTCAATACTGCGATTGCCAAGTATGATTTGCTTTCACAGCTACCCTCTTGTCGCTAGTTTTGATCACAAACCTTCACAGGCAAGAAGAAAATGTTGCGAGACAATTAACAACCGGGGACCATAGGAAAGACTCAATGAACCTTATAAAGAAGAATAAGGACTCTCATCTTAAGTACGTATGGCGGTTCCATAAAGAGGTAACCCCAACACGCGTATTGTCTCTGCGGGCCATGGACGGCTATCTGGGGAAGGCAGAGCCCCTGATCGGCAACAGGCTGTTCGTGCAAGCACTCGTTAAATTCGATACCTTGCAAGTGAGTATCTTTCTTTCCTAGTTTCTTTCTGCTACGGCACCAACATCGTTATCTTCAGAGTCTCGAGATCTACAACAAACTCGGCAATGCGTTGCATACGCCTGCGAACCAGGCCCAAAAGAGCAAGTCCGGCACAGTGGCTGCGAAGCCCAAACGCGTGACAGAGTATTTCATCGTGGAAAAGAGGATGTGGTATGACGACCCTTGGGTGTTCAAGAAGCAGATGTGGGAGCTGCCTCGAAAGAACACCAAGAAAGGCCCCAGCATGTAATGCGGGTGTCGCAGTGTAACACTGTAACTTTGTCGACGCGGCCTACTTGGATTAGTTTAATTGGCCTGCATATTTACACGCTGCACACGTTGCCCTCGTCTCGATGTGGGGAAAATTAAGGGCATTGGTCATTTATTTAGATACCTTATAAAAAACGAGGTCCGCAGGATGGCATTGCAACTCGAGGGGAGTGTGAGAACCCACGTGAGATGGATGAGTGAAAACACTGTCACCCGGGGGGTGGCCTCGTGGCGATGCCGTCTTCATTCTCATCTTGCGCAGTTTTGGCGTCGTTCCATTTGAACGACATCCTGCTCATGAATACTTCCGTACATCCTCGACGATCCTCTGAATACTCGAGAGTCAACGACGATCGCCGCGGATCGCTGCAGGTCGATCTGGCTCACATCTGGCGGCTTTGAACGTCTCTCTGCTCATGCCTCCAATTTTTGATGTTTTTCTTGAGCCTATCATCCTGCTCGGCGTCTCAACGAACTTCCACTCCGTACCACACTGGGTTTCATTTACTGTCTAGCGAAGGAACGAATTACTCTGGCGTCCTCTACCCGGATGCCGGTGGCATGAGCCTTAATGCTTGATGTTCGCTGTCAAAGTACTTTGCGCTTGAAGCCACTCGGATTGACCGCACCGAAAGTTATACGCCACGGCCTACAGGGATCTTTCTGTTAGCTTCCAAAGGATTTGTTGGAAAGCATCCAGCTGCCTCCTTACTCCTAGGCCAGGTACTATTGAATTCGGTTACCATACTATATTTTTTTGCTTGTCTCTGAAGCCCCCAACCTTGGATCTTGACGAAACATACTCTTTCAGTCCATGATTCCTGGTTAAATACACGGAATATACCCGACTCTGCCATGGACGAGCCATACATTTTCTCCCTGTTTCGTTACGTCCTGTACTCGGTTCTCGACTTGACAGTGACTCTCGAATTTATAACTCCACAGGAGGCCGCAAAATTGCGTAAACCTTGTCTTCAGATGTCTCAACATGTGTACCCAGGGCTCTCTGATCTTGGTCTCCTTGGCACCTCTTCTATCCATTAATGTCACCGGCTGTGTCATGCAATGTTTTGAACTTGCTCGCTACTACTGATAAGTATCTGCGATGCAGACGGAAGGCGCACTTTCGTGTTCATCTGTATGAAAACCGTAAGCAGGACCCTTTCTTCGAATTTCAAGGCGTGTTTTGAGGGAACTCAGCGTATCCTTTCCGACATTGACAGATTCGCAGCACTGAAGACGCACATATTTTTATCGTCGCCAGTTGAAAGTACGGACCCTATTTCTCATCCACGAGGTTTACGTGAGTTGAGACACCCTAGTTAATCTTTGTTGCATTCGCTCATAGGGAATAATTGTTCTTTCTTAGGAAATGGAATGCTGGTTCGAGCGCAATATTCCTCGCTGCATCGTGACGATTTGTGCACAACGTGCAGCTGGTAACATGAAAAGTGCTTGAATTCATGTGCATGCTAGCTTGGCGTCTACTTTATGGGCGTCTGCCTAATATCGTCATTGTACTTCAAATAACGCATGGTCGTGAGTGCTCCTATGTATTATTTCCTTGCTGCTGACCGTTTCCATTAAATAGAAAACCTAGTTTCGATGACATAACTCCATAAACTGTTGACATAGCGGTGCCACGGTTATACGCTCATTTTGCTGCAAGTTATGCGGCCTTGTAGTTGGTCCCCCTCACCCTCAACGCCGGGGACTTGGAAGCGATGTAGCGACAGGCATATACCTTGCGCAGCGCACACCCCGGCTTAAGCAGGCATGTAATTTTCACACGTACTGCACGCTTTCTCCGTACACGCACTTATGCAGCTCGATTTAGCTTTCGGCCGGTCTCCTCCTGGTCTCCGCGTCTGCCCTTCGTGTCTATTACGGGAATATCACGGCGAAAGTGATCCATGATGGAGATAACAATCCAGCTACTTAGACGGGATACACGGCTGGATCAGTGGTATGTGTTCCATTGGAATGATAATAGTTACGCTGATATCGCGGTTATCCAAAGTAACGTAAAGTCTTTAAAAATCAATTTAGAAAACTGCAATGCCTATGTTATTATTGTTCGCTAGTGTTTCAGTGTTTTTATGTAGCGTTCTTGGCCGGATTACCCTCGGTTGAGCGCTTCTTGTAGTTCAGTGTGGGTCATTTTTTTGCGAGCAATTGTTCTATTATTAAGAAATAAAACGACCACGAATATACTGGAGTGGCGATCAGCTCCAAGGCCATGTAAGTATTAATACAATATTTCCTTGTGATCCATCTATATTTCCCCTGTGGCTTGTCCGTCCACGCTGTCTTGTCTAAATGTACAGATGATGAATTTTCCGTTATAATTATTTGCACCCCGGCAGAAAGGATTTGGATCTAACAGGTATTTTGACGTCTCGGTGCCTTTGACTCTTGAGCAACAGCATCGAACATGCTATGCTTATTTACAGAGGGCCGCTATCTAAACTTGTACTCACAGTCCAGCGCCGACGATTGCTTTCTAATCGATATTTATGCAGGTGGCTTTATCTATGCTTGAAGTGTCTCATACAAGCTCACTATATAAGTCTCAATCAGCTTGCTTCCGCGGCATATCGGAGGTAAGTATGTCAAGTCTGTATAGCATACATCAAGGAGGAACTATGCACCAGTTGACGGTGATGGTAACTATTCCGTCATGCATTTATAGCATGACGACTCACTGCTAAAAGTATGATCCGGGACTACAGCGTGTCTATCAGCGGTAAAGTGATATATTAGACGAGCATGATTGTAACTCTAGACAATACGATGATGGAACGAGTTACAAATTCCAAATCCAAACTACGATACTAGGCAATATAAATGAGAAAATATATAGTGCAGACTATCCAAAAATGTATAAAATAGAGTAGGCAGCGACGGATATTTGGAGACGGATGTCCAAGAATGTGCAAGAAATTGAATCGAAGGAGCGGTGGAAATATGGCTACAGAGAATTGAGAGATGGCTAAAAAGAGCGAAATGGATACATCTAGCAGAGCCGGACCTTGAAAGGAGAGTGAGTGATTGAAGTCGAAAAGCAGGAGGCTATACGGGGCGAGGAGTCATAATCCTAGTGAACCATACGCAGTCGGCAGGTTCCATTTTGATGGCATACGAGGCATGGAAGACTATGTACACTGATAAAATGGAGTCACAATCAATCATTTCATCGGCGATGGGAAAACAGGGAATATGTACTCACGTGCACCGGAGCGCTCATGATCGGCGCGGAAGCAGCTCCACTACACGAGAAGCCTTCACTTGCCGGCCAGTCTTTCCAAAGTACCGTTCGGACTCGAAAGACCAATGGAGCGAGCCAACTATCCAGTAAGCCAATCCATCGACGTAGATAGCGACTTCTCGGTCGATTTCAGGACCCCAAGACGGCAGATGCTCCCTATCTTCGTTGAAGCGATCAATGGACTGTTTACACATCTCGCCGACAAAGTTAACAGCAGATTGGAGATCAATGCCTTCATGATGCATAACGACAGGAATCATATTATGCGTATCGCCCTTAGATTGCTCAACGTTGTACGAAAATATATCCTGAAAAATGACGGCGTAAGTATAAATAAGAATACTGACAAATCGGCGAGTGACTTACGTTAGACCAAGTGACAAGATCGTTCGCAGCCTCTCCCAG
>JASFDH010001168.1:0-16531 GCA_036937195.1 Nidularia pulvinata
ACAATATCTACTTCCACCTCCTCGATACTCTCCTTGGGTTCATGACTCATTGAGGAGCTTGCTTGATTATTGTCTATGATTTCATTGACATTGTCTGGTTCTTCTGGTAAATCATGTGAGTCTTGAGAAAAGCATTGAGTTGCTGTATTTGTTGGTTTGTGACTGATGCTGCCACCACAAAATTGCATGAACATATCCCTGTCAACAAATCTAGAAAATGTCTATGTCAGAGAATGTGCCAGAAGCAATAATTGAGTAGTATTATGCACATGCCAACATAATAGTATTCCCAGTCTTCATCATTCTCAGAGGGCTGTCAAGCAATAGAAGGCCCAAGGAGAGCTGAAGTAGTGCCACATGAGAATGCAGGCATCATGTGAACTCCTCAAATAACATCAGCAGGGTCAAGGAAGCCAAATGCACTCGGTGAATTGCCATTGAGAAAACCAACACAGTGCAAGTGGTGAGCCTTCCAACTGGCAGCATATGATAAATCACATCCAAACCACTGTACCCAGAGGAAGACCATCCCCTGTGGATCATGAGACCTTGATGCAGGGCCTACATGTCACACCTGTGCATAAAAAATCCCAATTACACAAGCATACCAATACAGATGGGATTCAACTCCATCCTCCTCATCCTCATGAGACAACATCATAATGTCAGGATGTGTGCAAGGGTTAATTGAATCCTGTTCATGTCACATGTCATATGTGGTGTAGTTGATCCGGATGACCTTGTGACAGTATATACAATTGTTGACAAAGTGCACAGTACTCTTGTCATTATCAGAATATATTTGTTCATCACCATCAAATGAATTGCCAAGACGACAAGATAGAAGATGCTCTTTGAGTTTGGGGATGAAATCCTGTTTATACCTATCAGATATGAAACCAAAAAAAAAGAATCGATAGAAATACCATTACTGCAAGGTCACTGTCAAGTTCTGAAAGCCACTTTGTAATATTTAATGGATGCCATGTTGATTCAGAGACATGATAGTGAACATTCAGTGGAGTTTTGGGAAGAGAATCTGTTTCTTCAAAAGAAAGTGCAGCTGTGTTTGTTATTGAAGTTGACCTGAGCAGGGAATGAGAAGGTGATTGGCTGTCAGGTATATCAGATATAGTGCTTGATGGTTCAGACTGATGTTGCTCATTGCATTGAGCAATTTCCCAAATAATTCATTCCCTACACTGATGCTTTTCTATCTGCCAAGTGAAAGTCTTGCATTTATTTGTGCATGCATAAACCTGTTTTACATGCCGATGTTCAAGTTTACCCTACATTATCAACATTAAATAATAATAGCATGAGAGCATGAAATAAAAAGAACACACAATTTGAGTCACGTAATTATCTGTTGTCCCATAAAGCCATATTGAGATAAAATAATCCCCAAGAGCATGCAGCTTGTAGGTACATAGATTTAAGAATTTTTGACCACTGCTCTGTCGTTGGGATGGTACCTTTCCTTCTCCTTTTCCTTTTGCAGCAGCAGCAGCTCTTCTCTGGCCATGTGCAGCCTCTTCTTGTGACAGCTCTGTGGTTACAAAAGCACTGCATGTTTTCTTTGCAAATCATCATAACACCTGGCCAAGGGATTGTATTGTGTCTTTGAAAAAACCAAGTGTTGTTTGGGTGTGTAATTGCATTTTTGCATATGCATGCCACGTGCAGAGGAGGAATAATAGATCCATGATTATTGTGTTATGTGGTTCTGGAAGAAGGTTTTCAAAAACTGGCATTGAGCACTATAAAAATGACATTAGGGAAATAAATGAATGAATATATTATATACTTACCTGGAGTAAGTCTTCAAGGTCTCTTCCTGCAAGCTTTTTCATTGCAGAAACATTGTTGCTGAATTGACAAATTGTACCTCTTCCAAATGTTGGGATTTGTTGATATCTGTAAATAGCATGTGTAAGATATTTTATTTAATGAAGATGTAAAGCACAAACCACCAGTTCAGTGTTTGAATAAGATCCCCACCAGCTGCATACAGAATATGGACCAAGTGGGAGAATACTGCTTTCCACACACCCAATTCAAATTCATGCAAGAGATCAGGCACAAACATTGAAAAGAAATTGAATCCAAACTGGGAGAGCTTCATGGAAAAAGTATTCTAGATAACAGCATGATGAGATATTAATGATTAAAATATTGGCATAGACTTACTCAAGTTGGAACAGCTGATGTCAGTTGTAACACACACTCAACTGGCTTGCTAGTAAGACCATCACCTTGCTCATAGATCCATTTTCTTGTCATCTCAACATCACAGTGTCTCTTCTCATTGTCAACTAGCACATGTGCTTGTTGTTATTCATCAAATTTAGTTCCTAGACCACTGATTTGATCCTTTTGCATGAGGCATCATGGACAGGGACAGCATGCAAGATATTTTAAGGTGGCAAGAAGGATCCTGGTATAGTATAATGTGATGAGAGATTGCAGAAGAAAATAGGTGGTATTATATGCACTTCTCAGGATAGTCAGCAGAGTAGGTGAAGAACCATGGAAATAGATGTTGAAGAATTCCATCTGCACATTCAATAACAATTCCATGCTCATATGCATGCATAAACTCAGGATCAAGTAAGAGCATCCAGATTGCATGCATAAGTTCATGCTTCAAGTGTGTGAGTGTGGCTGCAGATGCAGCCATTCCATTAAATGTTGCACCATATATATGTCTTGAATAATATCAGGAAGCTGTAACATAAATCAGTGACAATCTTCTATATGAAGAGAAAGAGATGTACTGAAGGAATGTATGCAAGGTGATGTGTGGCAAAGTCAGATGGTTTTCCATGGGAATACTTTGACTGGTTCCTGAAAAAAGCATATATAGACCATAAGGATGCTGTTCCAAAGCTTGCCAGGTGAGTGGAGTCTGACCATAGCATAAAAGCTACAATTCTAGTCTCAAGATTACATCCTGACTCCTGTGGTTGTTTCTGAATCTTCTCATGCTTGGCCAGAAATGCATCTGAGTTATATAACTCAGTGATAATATGCTCAGGAGGACTTTTAGGTGTTGGCTTCCAAAAGAGGCAGAATGGTGTGTAGCAAAAGGTCTTTGCACTGATATCTTGAAAAGCTGTCTTCATGACATTGAGCAGGCTTCTGTAATATACACCCTTGACCTCGAACTCTGGAGCATCCATCTCTGAGACATGCTTGACCTGTTCTGCAGGTAGACAAAGCTTCACCAAAGCCTCTCTCCAGCCATTCTCTGCTGGGAATGTACTACCAGGAGTCTCTTGATGACTATCCAGTTGCTTGAGCTCATGTTTAGCATTAAAAATTTCAAGGTGTTTGATGTCAAAGTCATCTGTGAGGAGTACATTATCGACAAGGTTGTCAAGGTCTGCAATTGACTTTGTATTTGAGGCACCATAAAACCATCCCATTAACCTGAATACAGTCACATTAAGGAAGGGTACATAAATGTTGTCTTTGATTGCAGTAGCAGCCTTGTCAAACCCAGTTGACCAATGTACATCAGTAGGTTTGGGTGATACTGACAGAGCTGGCCCATCACAGACATCATTGAGCCCTTGTTCTTCATCAGGATCAAGTGCTGGATATGTTGTATAAGATCAGTAGAGACCAAACTCATTTGGCTCAGTCTCAAAGACTGTAGGCTGAGTCTCTGCCACATCTGGAGAAGGAGACAGAAGAAATCTTGGTTCAGAGATAGGAGAAGGTTCACAAATTGGTTTAGGTGGCATGTGAGGAAGGGAAGTGGAAAGTGATGGGAGATAATCTTTGTATTGTCTTGGAAATTTTCGTTGTCTCCCAGAAGAGGTTGGTAGAATCAGGCGCTCTGGTGATATTTCTACAGGACAAAAAGCAGCAGGATAATGTGGTGATGCATCTGCATCCAGCAATGGGACATCAATATCCATCTGATTTAACTATGGAATGATAGTGAAAATGACATCAATAACTAAACAATTAACAAGAATTTGTCATACTCACCTTGCCATTAGCAACATTTCCGGAGCTCCCAGATTCCTTTTCTGCAGCTGACTTGGCTTCCTTCCTTTTTCTGACGATATGTCTCTTCCAAAGCAACTCAGCAGTTTGTGCTTTTGCTGCTATGCACGTTTGTCTGTGCTTTGCTAGGCCTTGGTGGTTCCTGAATTCTTGAGAGCATGCCTTGCAGATGATCATAAAAAATATTAATGTGAAGAGACGTCTCAGTCTCATACAGTAGTTCAACAGTGAGTTGGAGAAAACGAGGTTTGGAAAATTCAATGCATCGACATGATCATGTGCATGTAATCAAGGCACAAAAGTTCAAATCTGTGGCCAAACACCTCTTTCTCTGCAACCACCTTCACCCCCCACTCTGATGTCAAACTGCACTTGCAGTGGAGAAGATACCCCCTGAAAGCAAAGAGGAGGTGTAGTAAGACAGCTTGAAGGGCAGCCAAGGAAGAAAGCAAGGTACTTCCATTGTGTCCAACACCTGGTTCAGCTAACCATCATTCATATAGGAAACCGGCAGAGCCACTGGATCAATACAAGAAATTTGCACAGTGGATTACATGCACCAAGGACATGTTCATCAACTACTATGATGTCCCTGATGCTGGTCTTAAACTGGATGCTGAAGAGTTTGATGGAGATGAAGAAGAGTAAGTAGTTCAATATTACAAGTTGATGATAACAGCTGAAGATACCATTTCTAACAGGTTTAGGTCAATGAACACAGATGCTCTACATATCTATAAGCTCTTGGACAAACATGTCACTGGGTTCAAGGATGATTTGGAGGATATTAAGGACCACCCTGAACACTACAAGACCTTTGTAAGCCAGGTAAGTGCTATATTTCATGTTCCTACAGTGCATATATGCACTTATCATTGATGTTTTGTGCTTAAATAGCTGAATGAAGCTGCAAGTCACACTTGGTCTGATGATATTGGAAGCCTTATCAACTGTGGCCTTGAATACATTGCTATCGGACAGCCTAATCAAGAACTGCAACCCAGGATATGGATGAATGACAGCAAAGAGACCACAAGAGGATTCAATCATCCAGTCCTTGCTCATTATCTCTGCCCTGCCAAGCATCTTGCTCAATTTGATGCTGATCCTGCTGGGTATGTGGTTCATTTCTGCCTTCTTGTACTACTGACTTTATTTTCCACCAGTTTCACAAAGAAGCTATGTGATGGAATCATTCAGGTGAAGGCAACTGACCTCCCTGTGTTCCTATATCCTCTGGATGGCTATGATCCAGATCATATCAAGGAGGGACTCCTGTGCAGCAATGTTTTGTTAAGAGTATGCACTCTGTTTCTATTTGAATGGATCTAACTTTTGCACTATTAGTTTCTGAAACATATATTGATGTCCCCCTCTTCTGCTCTACAAGATGAGCCTGGTGGTTTCAAAACAAAGGGGTCCCAGGCAAAGATCGATAAGATGAAAAATATTACTCCTGGCACCATTGCATATACAGCTGTCCAGGTATGTTCACTCAGTATTTGTACTCCTTGCTAATACTGTCTCTATGTAGCTCTGTTGGTGTATTTGCTCAAAAGATGACTGGTGTATCAAAGATGATCTTTTCGATCGTGCTGTCTTTTATAAATCTATCAAGGCCCTTTTACACCAGGACAATAGTGATGAAGAGGACAATTGGATTATTGATATGCTCTCTTGGTGGAACGAGCAAGCTTATTTTCACTTTACTCTCCCATGCTGTCTTCATACTCATTAAATTTCATAGACAAGTTTTTGGAATAAAGCCAAGGAACACCAATGTACTGGAGGAGGATGAAACTCCAAATGATTTTGAGATCCTGAAAGCTTGCTGTAAATCTTGCATCATGAAGAGACAGACAAGGGTGCCAGCTGAACCCCAGGAATCACAACATGCAGCAGGTCCAGCTAATAGGGGTCAACCTCATTCATGCACCTGTCAAGTTGCATCTTCACTTCCAGGTCCAGGTCCAGAGCATCTACCGCATTCTTCGAGAGGTGGCTGACCTCATATCAGTCAGCGATCATCTTCACCTTGGTTATCTTGCCAACATCAGCTAACATCTGCCTCGAGCTGCCCACCAAACTCTGACTTGCAACTTGTTCATCCATATATCTACTCTTCTCAGAATGAATCTCTTGCTCATTGCTCCCATTCATGCTCACGTCACTCTCGTTCACAACAGTCTCCATGCTGTTTTCACTCTCGATCTCGATCTCCACGCCATTCTCGGTATTCTCGGTCTTCCCGGTCTTCTCGGTCTTCTCGGTCTCCTCAACATTCATCTCGCCATTCTCGTACACATCTAAGTACGAGTTCTCGTTCCCATGCTTCACATAACCATTATTCTCGTTCTCGATCACGCTCTCCTCAAAGTCCACGCCATTCTCTCCCACGTTCAGTGTCCCCAATGCCTCGAGATCATGGACGACGTGTCTCATAAGAAATCCGCTTCATAGTATGTGTTTTCTCTATTATATTCTGCCAACAGTTTTATTTGACACTTTATTATCGTTATCTGCAGCGTTACTTCTTGATGTTTCTGCAGCAGGTATGTTCTCAGTATTCGTAGTTGCTGCCTGTCTAATAATCTTTGGTCCTGGCTTCGTTAAGCTTGATCTCGTTAGTGCCAGTGGTCTTAAAACTAGTCGCTTTATGTGTATGTAACTTGTAATGCATTTGTGATTTGCGAGTCATTTGGTATGAGAAACATGAGATTACCTGGGACCTTACCTCAAGTATATAATGTCCTCGAGCTTTACATAGACCGCCGAACAATACATACTAAACCAAATTGTTGGCACCATACCTAATTGACCTATTTGGCACGAGTATACCGATTTCCTCTTGTTCATGTATGACTTTGCAAACTCGATCAATAAATTGATGGATGAGGTGAATTTGGTGGGGTATGTATTTCGATGTATCTCGATATATAATATTTGCACTTTTGGCGATGCAAGTGCGGAGGCAGCGTTGGAGGCAACCGCGGGGGTGGAGGTTGATGCGGCGGTAATGGAAGTTGGTGCGGCGGTAGTGGAGCCTGTGGTGATGGAAGTGAACAGCACGGTGAGAGCGTCGATCTTAGCGTTTAATGCTTGGATCTCGGCTGATTGCGTAGGAGCCTCGGTGACAGAATCGGGCATAGTGACAGATGGGGCCTGGGAAGCGGAGCGCGAGATAAAGCGATCTTGAGCGTTTGTGGGGAGTTGACCGTTTTAGGACGTTGCTCATGCACTAGGGCCGTGGGCGGACCAGTGTTGAGCGCTAGACGAAAATGCGCGACGGCGCGATAGCTCTACGAAAACTGCGAGCGCAGTGTGAGACGACGAAGGAGTCCTCTCATGCACTCGTGCACCTATGAAAAAAGAGAGACGGAAGAAGCCGAAAACGCCATTAACCCCGGGCCCCACACACCATTGCCCGAACCAACATGTGGAAATCTCATCTTATCTGTAACGACGTGATGATGAAGTGACCTTCTGTCACATTTGGAGTCACGTGCTACTTACCAAATGAGCACTGATTAAGCGCTTCGCGTGTGGCACTTATCGATCAGAGTGATTATCGCTGAGCCCGCATCTTGACCATATCCTACACCACTGTAGACCTCCAGCAGCCCCAGGATAACCACTTCACTACTACCGAGCTCTTTTATATCAATGGCTAGCTCAAGCTCAGCTTTCAACAATAGCCAAGGTATTGCTTTCGTAGACAGTACACTCACTACCGCCGGCAGGGACTTTATCAACAACACTGGGGTCATTAACCACTATGCTGACACGACTCGTATGTCTCTTCTCTCTACGCAGGGCATAACTGATATACCTGTGGCTCAACTACGTAGGCTCCGCTCTTCGGTTGCTTGAGCCTTATGTCGCTGTTAATGCCATGTACAATTCCGCTGAACGAGAGATGCAGCAGGCATCCATCTGCGCAGCAGATACTCGTACCCGTATTCTCGAAGATATTCGAGGCTGGGCAAAAGACAGTGCTGTCAAACCTATCTGTTGGCTTTCGGGGTATGCCGGTACCGGCAAGTCTACCATTGCTCACACGATTGCCCAAGAATGCCTTAATCGTGATAAGAGGGTTCCTTTAACATTCTTCTTCTCCCGTGGGAGGGAAGGGCGCACTAGCTTAGCAAAGCTTGTTCCTACACTGGCTTACCAGCTTGCGCAATCTGTTGCCGATCTCCGGCCACTTATCGAGGCAGTCTTTGGTGAGGATCCGCTACTTCCTTCTAAAAGCTTAGAGCATCAGTTCGAGAAGCTGGTTGTCGAAGTTATTGCCGTCAACCCCACTCAGAAAATCCTTATCATAATAGATGGTATTGACGAGTGTCATGACCATCAGGAACAGCGTCATCTTATCCGTCTACTTTCCAAAATATCTTCATCTCAATTTCAACAACTACGGTTTCTCCTTACAAGTCGGCCTGAACATCAGATTGAAAATGAATTCAATACAGTTCTTGACAAGGTCTATCGCCTATGCCTGCAGGACTACAATGACAAAAAAGAGATTGAAAGAGTCCTGGTGTCTGGCTTCAATAAAATATGTGCTAAACATAGAGCAATCCTCCCAAATCCTTCAGATCAATGGCCATCTCATCATGATATTGCCCTAATAGTCGAGAAATCCCAGGGAGTGTTCATCTATGTGCAGACCCTGCTGAGATTTGTTGGGGATGATGGTGATAACCTGGTTCTTACTCCTCAGGATAGGCTTCAGAGGGCTTTGAATGCCCATGATGGCCTTGACTCTATCTATGACCAAGTCCTATCAGCATCTCAAGTGGAAGACTCAACATTGGTGCTTGCTATAATCATTTTTTTAAAGACACCCCTTTCAATTACTGCTTTGGCAATGCTGATTGAAAAAAGCCCATCAACTATTCGCATCTGCCTTCGTGGATACCAATCAATCCTAGCAATTCCTTTATCTGATGATCAGTCTGTATCACCCTACCATGCATCTCTTGGGGACTTCCTCACAGATATTAACCGCTCAAAAAAATATTGCATTGACAGCACAAAATACAACACAGAAATTTTACTCTGCTGTATTCAGGCAATGAATGGCTTAACAGATAATCCAAGGGTAGAAACCATGTCTGATGCACTTTTGTATGCATGTCATCACTGGATTTATCATGTGAAACAGCTGTCTGCTTCATCTATTGAGGAAAAGAAGTTGGTTTTGAATAGATTTTTGAAAAAACTGAGGAAAGAATGGCTGAAGTGTTGGATAGTTGGGTTGAAAAACTGGGGCACATGTGAAGATGTCAGGAGGTCAGCAAATGTACTGCAAGAGGTTTGAATTCTGTGCTATTATAATCTAGAGCATTCACTGAAAATTGCTTGAAAAATGTAGAGAGCTACCTCTGATTGGTTCAGAACACACTGCAAAAAAGTAATTGTAATATTGAATGTATGTGCATTGGAAAGTTAGCATGAATAATTCACCATGGCTGAGATAATATGAACTATTCTCTCCTTAGCATGTGAGTCTAAATATTGTATGAAAAATAATGACAATCCATTAACTTTTGTTTGTGTTCTTGATATGTCCTCACAATATAGATAGTAAGTGACTGATTTCTGACTTCAAAGTCTCCTGAGCTCATTAGCTTCTGCTTCTGGTTGGCTTTAGCAAGTAAGTGACTGAATTCTGGCTTCAAAGTCTTCTGAGCTCATGGGCTTCTGCTTCTGGCTGACTTTAGGAAGTAAGTGACTGATTTCTGGCTTCAAAGTCTCCTGAACTCATAAGCTTCTGCTTATGGCTGACTGTAGGAAGTAAGTGGCTAATTTCTGGCTTCAAAGTCTCCTGGGCTCATTGGTTTCTGCTTCTGGCTTGCTTTAGCTTGTAAGTGGCTGATTTCTGGCTTCAAAGTCTGCTGGGCTTATTGGCTTCTGCTTCTGGCTGGCTATAGAGAGTAAGTTGATGATTTCTAGTTTCAAAGTCTCCTGAGCTCATTAGCTGCTGCTTCTGGCTGACTTCAGCAAGTAAGTGGCTTATTTCTGGCTTCAAAGTCTCCTGAGCTCATTGGATTCTGCTTCTGGCTGACTTTAGCGAGTAAGTGGCTGATTTCTGGCTTCAAAGTCTCCTGAGTTCATTGGCTTCTGCTGCTGGCCAACTTTAGCGAGTAAGTGGCTGATTTCTAACTTCAAAGTCTCCTGAGCTCATTGGCTTCTGCTTCTGGCTGACTCTAGCATGTAAGTGGCTGATTCTGGCTTCAAAGTCTTCTGAGCTCATTGGCTTCTGCATCTGGCTGATTTTAGAGTGTAAGTGGCTAATTTCTGGCTTCAAAGTCTCCTGAGCTCATTGGCTTTTGCTTCTGGCTGACTTTAGCTTGTAAGTGGCTGATTTCTGGCTTCAAAGGCTCCTAAGCTGACTGGCTTCTGCTTCTGGCTGGCTTTAGAGAGTAAGTGGCTAATTTCTGGCTTCAAAGTCTCCTAAGCTCATTAGCTTCTGCTTCTGGCTGACTTTAGCAAGTAAGTGTCTGATTTCTGGCTTCAAAGTCTCCTGAGCTCATTAGCTTCTGCTTCTGGCTGACTACAGCGAGTAAGTGGCTGATTTCTGGCTTCAAAATATCCTGAGCTCATTAGCTTCTGCTTCTGGCTGACTTCAGCAAGTAGGTGGCTGATTTCTGGCTTCAAAGTCTCCTGAGCTCATATGATTCTGCTTCTGGCTGAATTTAGCTTGTAAGTGGCTGATTCCTGGCTTCAAAGTCTCCTGAGCTCATTGGGTTATGCTCCTTGCTGGCTTTAGCAAGTAAGTGGCTGATTTCTGGCTTCAAAGTCTCCTGAGCTCATTGGCTTCTGCTTCTGGCAAACTTTTAGCTTGTAAGTGGCTAATTTCTGGCTTCAAAGTCTCCTGAGCTCATTGACTTTTGTTTCTGCCTGACTTTAGGGAGTAAGTGGCTAATTTCTGACTTCAAAGTCTCCTGAGCTCATTGACTTCTACTTCTGGCTGATTTCAGCATGTAAGTGGCTGATTTCTGGATTCAAAGTTTTCTGAGCTCATTGGCTTCTGCTTCTGGCTGACTTTAGCTTGTAAGTGGCTGATTTCTAGGTTCAAAGTCACCTGAGCTTATTGGCTTCTGCTTCTGGCTGACTTCAGGAAGTAAGTGTCTGATTTCTAGCTTCAAAGTCTTCTGAGCTCATTGGCTTCTGCATCTGGCTGACTTTAGCAAGTAAGTGGCTGATTTCTGGCTTCAAAGTCTCCTGAGCTCATTGGCTTCTGCTTCTGGCTGACTTTAGGAAGTAAGTGGCTGATTTCTGGCTTCAAAGTCTTCTGAGCTCATTGGCTTCTGCTTCTGGCTGGCTTTAGCAAGTAAGTGGCTGATTTCTGGCTTCAAAGTCTTCAGAGCTCATTGGCTTCTGCTTCTGGCTGACTTTAGCATGTAAGTGGCTGATTTCTGGTTTCAAAGTCTCCTGAGCTCATTGGCTTCTGCTTTTGACTGGCTTTAGCAAGTAAGTGGCTGATTTCTGGCTTCAAAGTCTCCTGAGCTCATTGGCTTCTGCCCCTGGGTGGCTTTAGGAAGTAAAGTCTGATTTCTGGCTTCAAAGTCTCCTGAGCTCATTAGCTTCTGCTTCTGGCCGACTTTAGGAAGTAAGTGGCTGATTTCTGGCTTCAAACTCTCCTGAGCTCATTGGCTTCTGCTTCTGACTGACTTTAGATTGTAAGTGGCTGATTTCTAGCTTCAAAGGCATCTGAGCTCATTAGCTTGCTTCTGGCTAACTTTAGGAAGTGAGTGGCTGATTTCAGGCTTCAAAGTCTCTTGAGCTCATTTGCTTCTGCTTCTGGCTGGCTTTAGCAAGTAAGTGGCTAATTTCTGGCTTCAAAGTTTCTTGAGCTCATTGGCTTTTGCTTTTGGCTGACTGTAGCTTGTAAGTGGCAGATTTCTGGCTTCAAGGTCTGCTGAGCTCATTGGCTTCTGCTTCTGGCTCACTTTAGCATGTAAGTGGCTGATTTTGGGCTTCAAAGTCTCTTGAGTTCATTGGCTTCTGCTTCTGGCTGACTTTAGGAAGTAAGTGGCTGATTTCTGGCTTTAAAGTCTCCTGAGCTCATTGGCTTCTGCTTCTTGCTGGCTTTAGCAAGTAAGTGGCTGATTTCTGGCTTCAAAGTCTCCTGAGCTCATTGGATTCTGCTTCTGGCTGACTTTAGCATGTAAGTGGCTGATTTCTGGCTTCAAAGTCTCATGAGCTCATTGGCTTCTGCTTCTGGCTGACTTTAGGGAGTAAGTGGCTGATTTCTGGCTTCATAGTCTCCTGAGCTCATTAGCTTCTGCTGCTGGCTGGCTTTAGCTTGTAAGTGGCTGATTCCTGGCTTCAAAGTCTCCTAAGCTCATTAGCTTCTGCTTCTGGCTGACTTTAGGAAGTAAGTGGCTGACTTCTGGATTCAAAGTCTCCTGAGCTCATTAGCTTCTGCTTCTGGCTGACTTTAGCTTGTAAGTGGCTGATTTCTGGCTTTAAAGTCTCTTGAGCTCATTGGCTTCTGCTTCTGGCTGGCTTTAGCATGTAAGTAGCTGATTTCTGGCTTCAAAGTCTCCTATGTTCATTAGCTTCTGTTTCTGGCTGTCATTAGCTAGTAAGTGGCTGATTTTTGGCTTCAAAGTCTCCTGAGCTCATTGGCTTCTACTTCTGGCTGGCTTTAGGGAGTAAGTGGCTGATTTGTGGCTTCAAAGTCTTCTGAGCTCATTGGCTTCTGCTTCTGGCTGACTTTAGCAAGTAAGTGGTTGATTTCTGGCTTCAAAGTCTCCTGAGCTCATTGGCTTCTACTTCTGGCTGACTTTAGGGAGTAAGTGGCTGATTTCTAGCTTCAAAGTCTCCTGAGCTCATTAGCTTCTGCTTCTGGCTGGCTTTAGCTTGTAAGTTGCTGATTTCTGGCTTTAAAGTTTTCTGAGCTCATTGGGTTCTGCTTCTGGCTGACTTTAGGAAGTAAATGGCTGATTTCTAGCTTCAGAGTCTCCTGAGCTCATTGGCTTCTGCTTCTGGCTGACTTTAGCAAGTAAATGGCTGATTTCTGGCTTCAAAGTCCTCTCAGTTAATTGACTTCTGCTTCTGGCTGACATTAGCTTGTAAGTGGCTGGTTTCTGGCTTCAAAGTCCTCTGAGTTCACTGGATTCTGCTTCTGGCTGACTTTAGGAAGTAAGTGGCTCATTTCTGGCTTCAAAGTCTCCTGAGCTCAATAGCTTCTGCTTTTGGCTGACTTTAGGAAGTAAGTGGCTGATTTTTGGCTTCAAAGTCCTCTGAGTTAATTGGATTCTGCTTCTGTCTGACTTTAGCAAGTAAGTGGCTGATTTCTGGCTTCAACATCTCCTGAGCTCATTAGCTTCTGCTTCTGGCTGACTTTAGGAAGTAAGTGGCTGATATATGGCTTCAAATCTTCTGAGCTCATTGGCTTCTGCTCTGGCTGACTTTAGCAAGTAAGTGGCTGATTTCTGGCTTCAATGTCTCCTGAGCTCATTAACTTCTGCTTCTGGCTGACTTTAGCAAGTAAGTGGCTGATTTCTGGCTTCAAACTCTTCTGAGCTCATTAGCTTTTGCTTCTGGATGACATTAGCTTGTAAGTGGTTGATTTCTGGCTTCAAAGTCTCCTGAGCTCATTGGCTTCAACTTCTGGCTGGCTTTAGCTTGTAAGTTGCTGATTTCTGGCTACAAAGTCTCCTAAGCTCATTGGCTTCTGCTTCTGGCTGACATTAGCTTGTAAGTGGCTGATTTTTGGCTTCAATGTCTTCTGAGCTCATTGGCTTCTGCTTCTGGCTGGCTTTAGCTTGTAAGTGGCTGATTCCTGGCTTCAAAGTCTCCTGAGCTCATTGGCTTCTGCATCTGGCTGACTTTAGGAAGTAAGTTGCTGATTTCTGGCTTCAAAGTTTTCTGAGCTCATTGGCTTCTGCTTCTGGCTGACTTTAGGAAGTTAGTGGCTGATTTCTGGCTTCAAAGTCTCTGGAGCTCATTGGCTTCTGCTTCTGGCCAACTTTAGGAAGTAAGTGGTTGATTTTTGGCATCAAAATCTCCTGAGCTCATAGGATTCTGCTTCTGGCTGACTTTAGCTTGTAGGTGGCTGATTTCTAGCTTCAAAGTCTCCTGAGTTCATTGGATTCTGCTTCTGGCTGACTTTAGCAAGTAAGTGGCTGATATCTTGCTTCAAAGTCTTTTGAGCTCATTGGCTTCTACTTCTGACTGACTTCAGCATGTAAGTGGCTGATTTCTGGCTTCAAAGTTTCCTGAGCTCATTGGCTTCTGCTTCTGGCTGGCTTTAGCAAGTAAGTGGCTGATTTTGGGCTTCAAAGTCCCCTGAGCTCATTGGCTTCTGCTTCTGGCTGGCTTTAGATTGTAAGTGACTGATTTCTGGCTTCAAAGTCTCCTGAGCTCATTGGCTTCTGCTTCTGGCTGACTTTAGCGAGTCAGTGGCTGATTTCTGGCTTCAAAGTCTCATGAACTCATTGGCTTCTGCTTCTGACTGATTTTAGCAAGTAAGTAGCTGATTTCTGGCTTCAAAATCTCCTCAGCTCATTAGCTTCTGCTTCTGGCTGACTTTAGCATGTAAGTGGCTGATTTCTGGCTTCAAAGTCTTCTAAGTTCATTGCACTCTGCTTCTGGCTGACTTTAGCGAGTAAGTGGCTAACATCTGGCTTCAAAGTCTCCTGAGCTCATTAGCTTCTGCTTCTGGCTGACTTGAGGATGTAAGTAGCTGATTTCTGGCTTTAAAGTCTCCTGAGCTCATTGGCTTCTGCTTCTGTCTGACTTCAGCAAGTAAGTGGCTGATTTCTGGCTTTAAAGCCTCCTGAGCTCATTAGCTTTTGCTTCTGGCTAACTTTAGGAAGTAAGTAGCTGATTCCTGACTTCAAAGTCTTTCAAGCTCATTTCCTTCTGCTCCTGGCTGACTTTAGGAAGTAAGTGGCTGATTTCTGGCTTCAAAGTCTCCTGAGCTCATTAGCTTCTGCTTTTGGCTAACTTTAGCAAGTAAGTGGCTGATTTCTGACTTCAATGTCTCCTGAGCTCATTGGCTTCTGCTTCTGGCTGACCTTAGCGAGTAAGTGACTGATTTCTGGCTTCAAAGTCTCCTGAGCTCATTGGCTTCTGCTTCTGGCTGACTTTAGCTTGTAAGTGACTGATTTCTGACTTCAAAGTCTCCTGAACCCATTGGCTTCTACTTCTGGCTGACTTTAGCTTGTAAGTGACTGATTTCTGACTTCAAAGTCTCCTGAGTTCATTGGATTCTGCTTTTGGCTAACTTTAGCAAGTAAGTGGCTGATTTCTGGCTTCAAAGTCTCCTGAGCTCATTGGCTTCTGCTTCTGGCTGGCTTTAGCAAGTAAGTGGCTCATTTTTGGCTTCAAACTCTCCTGAGCTCATTGGCTTCTTCTGGCTGACTTTAGTATGTAAGTGGCTGATTTCTGGCTTCAAAGTCTTCTGAGCTCATTAGCTTCTGCTGCTGGCTGACTTTAGCTTGTAAGCAGCTGATTTCTGGCTTCCAAGTCTCCTGAGTTCATTGGATTCTGCTTCTGGCTAACTTTAGCTTGTAAGCAGCTGATTTCTGCCTTTAAAGTCTCCTGAGCTCATTGGCTTCTTCTTCTGGCTGACATTAGGGAGTAAGTGGCTGATTTCTGGCTTCAAAGTCTTATGAGCTCATTAGCTTCTGTTTCTCTTTTATTTTTAGTGGGTTGGTCTGCAGCCTTGTTCCTTATATAATCTTTTATCTCAAGCAATTCTATATTACAGGAGGTATGCTTTGATATGATGGATGCATAATTGAATTTTTACAGCTTCAATTTTTCCTAGAAAGTCAATTTTTTTCATTTCATTGTCAGTGCTCTTGCTCATCATTCTCATGTAGATTGTAAGCATTTGTCTAGAAGAATGAGGCATCTTCTTAGCATAATATGCAATTCATTTTCCATTTACAGATTGTATTCATTCCACATTTCATTGGCACAAAATGAAACTAAAGTCATTTTTGTTGTAGACAGAATGGCATTCTGAATGGACACAATTACACAAGAACATGTACTCAAAGTTCTTCAAATAATTCAGTCTCCAGAAAAGGTCAGCATTTTTTCTGACATGTGGGCACTTCATTCACAAGCAGCTGATCAGCTATCACTAGGGAAATGATATTTCTTATTTATTGCATAGTTTGTAGGGCAGTAACTTTGATGCATTCTGTTACAGCAGTTAAGCCTTCATACTAAGTTCAAAGTAAAGTTTGTTAGTTTCTGAGTCCTAGGTCTTGGTTTAATGGCAGTGAAACTGTGTTCTAAGTTCTTGAGGTCAATGTATGACACACTTCTTGTGGAACAGGAAATTTGTCAAGTTGCTAAGTATCTTTCTGGGAGAAGCTTAGGTTCAATGAGCATCTAGACAAAGTCTAATTGGTTTGAGTGGTTCAGAGTTCAAAGGTTGAGCAAAGAATGTCACAAGCACTGCGGACACTGCCCTATAATTTCACCGATTTAGGTTTGAATAAATAGTGAATAATGTTAAAATAACTTCACCCTGTATCTA